>JAGGAP010000318.1:0-35242 GCA_017657235.1 Termitomyces sp. T73sscA | reverse complement strand
CCATGCCTGTAATGCATTACTTGTAATGCCAGTGACAGTATTGTAACTACAGCAAATATTGCATCACCCTTCACTGTGATTACACTGATTAATGCATCAAAGTACCACCATCAGCTGAGTGTTACCACTATAGGGTGTACCTGTCTTGGAATGTGTTGGTAGTTTGTGCATTGAAGAGATGGACTGTTTGAAATGGTATCTATCCTTCATGATCAAGGCCATCTTGGTAATGCGGTCCCATCCATGTTTACTTGATGTTCCACTGTTGGAGTTGTAAGACATGCGACAAGTTCACAATTAACTCACAAATAGGGGATGCATCATTGTTTGATTTTGTGCTTGTTCCCAATGTGACCAATGTCTTATAAGTCCCACTGATCTCTAGCATTACAAATTCATTGTACAAGACTTATACTTATAATAGACAATAATTGAGATACACTATTCTAACACACAATGTCCTAAGTTGGGTGAGCTTTGGTCAGATTCCAGAGCAGTGTGGGATAGCAATGGCCTAGAATCTGAGCACCGGTGTTCATTTCTTGCTGAGATCAATTCATTGATGAAGACCCTGGCTAGTGCTTAGGAGGCTAAAGTGTTTCCAGGTTGGGAAATGTTTGACTTTGAACCCCTTCTGCCTTGAAGGCAAGATTTCTCCCAATTGGATTTGGGCCCAGAAACTAGTTGTGACCAGAGCCCAGAAACAGGCATCAAATCAGTCAGACAGGTCTAGGTGGTTGCTAATAGCCTGAAACATCTCCAAGGAGACCAAAGGGTGCTTGTCACATATTGATTCAGGTGGCCTGAGCTTCTTGATGCCTTGGATTGTATAGCACAATCTGAGAGAGCCTGCTCAGTTGAGATTGTTCTGTATGTGCCATGCTCACAAACCTGAAACCTTATTGCTAGCTGTTCCTCCTGCCTTCTGACTAGCCATAGATGCAGCAAACATACATAACAAGTCTTTGGAGGCTGGAAGTGCTTTTGACAGAGGTATGTGACAAGAACTGCAGAAAGCAATGTACTGTCTAACTGCTCCAGCATTTTTCTCTGCTATTGAGTCTTGCCAAGCATGAAATATCACTGAGTCAATAAGAGCCTGATTAAGCACTGCGGCTGGTCTAATGCCCCTAGATTCAATTGGTCAACTGAAGTTTACAGGGCAGTGGGATGGAGTGTAAGGTCGGAACTGCACATCCGGTGCATCTCACAGTGTTTGTGTTGGGGCAGAAATCATGCCCCCAAAGATCCGAATGTTGGCTGAAATTGTGCCTCACAAAGAGAGCAGTTGAAATTATTGTGAGGCTGACACTTACAATAATGCATATGATATAATCATGCTAAAAATGATTCCCTAGGCTATGCAATCAACTAGGCAAATCTTGAAAATGTACTGCTTGGTTAACAAAAGGTTTTAAATAGTGAGGAATTGATGGGGAAAAAGGTGATAGTGTAGAGCAGAGAGAAAAATCCCCCTTGAAGGGCCATCTGCTATGTTATCCTCTGATGAGACCCAAGCCACCATCAGCCAGATCAAGTTTAAATGGAAGGTGTCAACAATGCGCTGCAAAATGGAATTCTGTTCTGAGGTGCATGACAGATCCACATCCAAGGCTCCAACCACTCCTGCATTATCAGAATGCAAAACAATGTGACAGTTATGGAACCCTGCAGTTACCAAAGTACGAACCACCAAGTCAACAGCCACCATCTCAGCCCAACCTATATCTCTACCATGACTTTGCCAACCCTCTTGCAGTTTCCATGCCAGCCAGCAATAGTTCAACACTAAGCCAATACCCCATAATGTTGATGCATCAATATACAAGGACATGGTGAGGAGTGAAGGGGGTTTGATGACATGGATACTATACTAACCTGATAGAGTAACCTTCCACCACTTGATATCTCACAGAATTGATAAATTTGGTTGGTAGCAAAGGAAAGGACTTGCCAAAAGAGCAAAATGGGATTAGAAGGCATACAGTGAAGGTAGATGGGCACAACCATTTAGTACAACCAGGCATACATGGTTGAGGGTACCAATGCAAAAAGCTGTCGTTTTCAGTGATATGGCTGCAACTGCTGTCTATTCCTTCAGTTTTGCCAGATATTTGAGGCATTTGCATTCTGATAATTCCACTGTTTTCTGCTCTAGTGATCACAAGAACCTGATATATAAGAAAGAGTCTGAGAATGGAAAGTTTTTTTTGCATGCCCAAAGCCAACCCAACTCCTTGGCAATTGACCAGATTAAGGATTTGTCATAATTGTACAAGTAAGGCCTTTGCAATGTGCATGAGTATTCAAAGAATATTAAGTATCAACCCATTTCAAAACTGCTTCTATACTATGGTGAAGGAAAATTTAAACAATGGCATCTGCCACCTAGTCAAAATTGTCAGATGTACTAGCTACACCAAAGTTCAGTCAAAAGTTGAAATGCACAAGGCCATCAATGAGAACTGCTAAAAAATGCTAATCTTGTGGTCTAGTAGGGATATTTTGGAATGCTGCATCTATGTCAAAGACTTCTACCTGTGTCCCTATTAGAGCATTTGCAACAAGAAGCCAGCATGCAGAGAACATGCTCTAGTCACATTTGAACTGTTAGGTATTGATAAGAGAGTTGATGGAAAGAATGTCTAAATCATTGCAAGAAAACAAAAGATCAAGTGTAATGCATAGTTTGCCGCTTACACTGACAATAACATTCAGCAGAGCAGTGCAAAAAGGGCCAAAAAGTCAATGTGCTAAGTCAGGATGAAAGCTTGGAGAAACCTGACCCAGAGCAATTTCAAGAGAGTATTTTTGTATGATAATTGCATGCAAATCAGCAGAGCAGTAGTGATTATGAGGTGTATAAGACAAAACCAGATTGAGAGAGTCAACTTCAATGTAAAAACCTGAGCAAAGGCCTTTTGGCACCTCTGCAAACTTGTCCAAAACCTCTGCATTCTGCAGGGCAACCTCTCAGCAGTCTGCAATTAAGAGGATGGACAGTGTCAACATGGATTCAAGCGGAACAGGCCATGACTCCATGTGTGGAAGAGCTACAGAGGTAGCAGACATGAACATGTTGACAGAAAGTGCTATGGGAGCAGGTGGAGGGACTATTGAAGGCATAACAAACTGTTTCTCCACTGGGTTTTGCCATGAGAATCCTTTCTTATGCATCCAACAAGGAGTGGACTGCAATAGAGGAGTTTGTGTTTTGTTAAGCCACAGAAAAAACTACAAAAGCAATGAGGCAATGTAGGAGTTCAAGTCTCTCATATGTGGCTGATGCTCTGGCCTAGCTATAAAGGCCTCAAGTTCAGCCAACTTCATATCTAGTGTTCTAACTTGATTGTTGTGGCAGTTGGACTCACACTCCCAAAAGATCTTTTCCTGAAAGATGTTCATTCAGAATCTATGCAACTCAGTCAGGAACAAGGCCCCAAGATGCTGGTCATATTCCAGTATGACATCAAAATTGTCTCTTACATCAGGGAGATTCTTTAAAATAGCAAAATAGCCTGCAAAGGTATTTGCTGAGGCTTAAGCAACCTGGCCCTTTGATGCTGACTCGCTCTTACCCTGCAAATATTTGCGCATTGCTGCAACCAGATTGTCTGCAGCTCCACTCCACACCTTATATGAGAGCTTTGATTTCTTGGATGTGTTGAATAGAAAGAAAGAGAGGCTTTTTAATGACATAAAGGGAGGGTCTGGTGGAGAGAGTTCTTGAGCTTCCTAACAACAAGCATCATCAGTCAAAAGGTCCAGTGGAATGTATTTCAACATGCTTGCTCTAAGCAATAACAGATTTTCTGAATAAAGACCTTGTCTGCTGCTGACATCATTAAGCTGATTGAAGGAGGAAGTTCATGATGTTCACACTAGAAACGGTGGCCAGAAGAAAAGCAGCCCAATCATTCTGCTAGTTTGGTGAGTCATTTAAAAAAAACTCCAGGCCTCTGAGTTACTCTATGGAATGGTTGTGCATGTGCCCATGTAGGAGGAGGGCTCTAGTAGAAGGCTATTAATACTAGCATATAGACTCTGCAGGCCAGTCTGTCTCCCTGGAGTGCAAATGGGGCCACAAGCAAAGGTGCCACTGTGGGTGCTGAAGATGGTGGGTGTGAATCCTCTGCCTGGAGGTCATACAAGGTGCGCAGGATGTCTGCCAACATCAAAATAAGCATGCAAGGCCAATAACAATGAGTATGTGACTACAACAAGGAAGAGAAAAGAGTAGAGGGCAAATGGCCACTTGCTCAATGCAAGAAATATAAAAGCACTCAGACACCACTAAGACCAATGGCCCAAATATAGTAGTAGTAAGGATAGAAATTGAATTGAAAACCAATAGCAAATAAGGTGCTGATGGACCCAAAATCAAGCTAAGCACTGTTTGGGTAGGCTGCAACTTAACCTTTTGAGCAAGTAGTTTTGCAAGAGTTTCAGACAGGTTCTAGAAACTTACTATAAAATTTGAAGCTTGTTAGATATAAACAAGCTATAAATCATCAGTCGCTCATCAGTCGCTAAGAGATGTTAGCAAGAAATGCTAAAGTCTGGTGGTAAGGAAAGGGAGGTGCTTTGCTACACAGAGCTACTAAGTCCTAGCCATAGGTGCTAGGTGCAAAGATTCATAAGCAAGGCACCAAGGTGTTGGTGACATAAGGCTAAAGGTTTCTATATAGCACTGCACAAACTAAGGGAAGAGGTGCTAAGGAACAAATGCCAAGAGATAGAAGGAAATGCTAGACGACTTGGAGAAGTAAAGTTGCTTAGAGATCTGAACTCTGGTGAGGATAGTAGTCAGAAATGGGTATAATTTCTTCTGTGTCTAATTCTGACAGAAAGTAAAGTATTTATACAAAATAAGGACAGCTAACTTGTCAAAGTCAACAAGGGCATAGGCAACAGTTAGAGGTAATATATGAGGAAAAGGTAAGTAGGAAACCGTGAATTATACCAAAATTGCAGAAATGAAAAAAGTCTAAAAATGCAAGCATCAGCAGGCTTTTGCTGACTATTAATTCATCAAACCAGCTGTCATGGAGAAATGTTATCAGAGGTATGTCACTAAGAGGAGGCTAAGCAAGGTGTTGGCAAATCCTGAAACAATTGATGTTTCCAAGCTGTCCATCAGACAGTTTGCATGGCATAAATGATATAAGCTGTCAATCCAATCAAGGCTTCTAGCCTTTCATCAAATGCTAGCTTTGACATATCAAAGATGGTGGAAGCTGTTAGCATAGGAGGCTGCCTGCCATCTGGTGGAAGGGGCAGGTGACACAGCAGAAGTATCATGACTCAGCACATGATACATCATGTGACCTTGGTGTGTGAGAGGTAGACATTGTCTACAGGTTGTTGGAGACAATAGGTGGCAAAGCGGGAGTGGCACAGCAAGAGCAGAGGCATGTGATCTAGTCACATAACTCATTGGTTGGCTGTTAATTAGCATATTGCTGGCTGGCAGAAGTTGATAAGGAAGGACCCAAAAATATTACCAAGTCCCAATGTGAGAACTATTCTGAATCTTTGGCCCTTTCTGCATAGGAATCTTTGGGAGGCTCATCAGTGCAATTTATGGTAAAAGCCAAACATGGAGTGAGGCCAAGAAGGAGTCATACATATAAGGAGTCTAGCAAGGGAACTGCAGCTTTGGCATCAGCTGCTAAAAAGCATAATAAACTCAAAAGGAGGAACAAGAGCTCTATGGATATAATAAACCCAAAGGGTGAGGCAAGAGCTGTAGCATAATAAGCCACCCCTGAGCCCAGCATAGGCAAAGGCTCCAGCATAATAAGCCACCCCCAAGCCCAGCATATTAAGCTGCCCAATAAGGGACAAGGCCCAAGGCATGGTAAGCATGCAATGGCATAAAAATTCCAAAACAAGGAAAGGTGAGGTGAAAACAGGTGGCATAAGGAGCCAAAATTAAGGAGAGGAGCACTCACTCTTCTGAGGAATATTTTGCCTGTTTGCAGCTGATCCTCTGACAAGGTGACAAAGTGGAATCAGGCAAGGTCTGGCTCCTCTACCCTGCAAGTGCCTTGTGGATGGTGCAGGCTAGAAGAAGCTCCCCAAACTGAATTGAGTGAGCGAGAACAGTGGGAAGTCCATTGTGCCTCTCTGCTAAGCACTGATCCAAAGGGCAGAGACAGCAGTTGGAGGTTTGGTCTATCCTGAGAATGGACAGGGGTAGCCTGACTGAAGTGTCAATCCACAGCAGCAAGCAAAATTGTTTCTGGTGATACCGCTGAAGGGCAGAGGCACTTAGAGGCAGGTTGTTCCAATGGGGAGAGGAGCAATTGACCAGGGCAAGTACCAGAAAACACTCCCGGCAAAATGCCTGGGCCCACGAGCATCGCACCAAAGACTGGCAGAGCGGGGACCCCGAGTTCCGAGGGGTGCATATATGTATCATTTGGCATTGATCAGTCTAAGCACTGCTATCTATGACACGCCAGTAATAGGTGCGCATCGTGAGCGTAGCTGCGTAAGCCGCTTGTTGTCACGCTTGGGTCACACCTCAAAATACATCCCTCTCTTCATCCGAGAGCGAAACAATTTACCACCAAGCTCAAGGTGAAAGGCACAGTTGAGAGAACGAATTCAGTCTTGGTTCGTGATTGGTTGCCAGTGGTAAATAAGTACTTACCTTGAAACCATCATAAGGGCGGCTATTACCGAAAAAGATCCGACTTTTATGAAACACCTTTCCTCATCACAATTCGTGGGATAAAATGCACAGCTCCAGCCTGAGCAAGAGAAGGTTAGTTTGACAGCTCTTTGATTGATTGATAAGTATCGCCTTGGAAAGATTTCCCAATTTAACCGGGAAGGGCGGCCGATTTGACATCTTCCTCCTCCTAGCAAGTCCTCCTGCCAGTGGGTTACATAAACGTCACAGCGAATCCACCAACTACCACTATCCCCACGATTATGGCTGACTTAGTACGAACGACTCCCGGTAGCCTTCGCTTGGTTGATCTGGAGCGTACTCTGGGTGTCTTCTTCATCGGCTATATTTTCATGATGGTCCTATATGGTTTTACCTTCTTCCGTGAGTATACATCTATGTAGTACATCAAGAAAATTGATTTATTGTGCTAGAATCTTACATGTATTATTCTCGATATCCTCATGACCATTGGTCTACCAAGTCAATAGTATGGGATATTAACTTCGTGACACGGTCCATTCAGTCGGACTGACGAGTGTGACTACTAGGTGGTGCTATTGTGGTATGCTTTGGTTCAATAGTTTGAAGGCCTGTTTTCATTGATACATCCTCTCAGCCTATTAGATACAGCCGTCTCGGTTCTTTGTGAGTTGTTCGACCTAACATGTCAGGCAGTTACTAATGTTTTCGTCTTGATAGTATCACAGAGGTAAACCCCGGGTCCTTATCAATTAAGCTGTTCTGCTGATCTTAACACCCGTCAGTCTCTATTACTATTTGGTGAACCTTTTCCCCTACACGTTGACGGTCGAATTAGCTACGACGCAAGTCTTTCATCCTGAAATTACCATGCCCGCTGATTGTCGAAACATTTACAGCTCTTTTTGCGTGAGTTGATTCCCTTGTTATTGTGCTCGTCTGACTCGCCTGACTCTGTTGAAGGCACATGTTACGCTAGCGGTAAGTGTTTACTTGTCAGGTTCAGAAGCATATCTAGAAGAATCCGATTTTAGGCGATCTCTATCTTTGTTGCTCAGCTGTAAGAAATAACAGTCTAGTTTCCTTTTGATGACGATCTGGTGACCCCGTAATCTAGTTATTATGCCTCTACAGTTTGGAAAGGTTAGTTTCCCAAAATTGTACATTCCTTGTCGATATCATATGACCTTCATAGCGACCAAAAATGCTTTTGCTAGCGGCATAATCGTAAGTTAATCAGCTTTCTCAACAAGGCTTTCGAACCTTGACGTCATCGCAGGCGACACTTGCGACTGCTGGCCTAGCCTTAGGGATTGGTAAGACCTCCTTCCCTGATGCATACGTTTGTGACGATTCCTATTCCTCAAGCTATGTCTGTGAACCTGTGAGAGCTCATCTGTCGTTATATGACACGATCATCTCACGATAAGTATACAGTTTCAAACACCCAGAGTTCTCTGATCTCGCCCAAAATCCCAACAAGGCGAGAATTCTCTTGATGTTGACTATCAATCGCCTTATCTGGTTGTTAGGCGATTGTAGCGATGTCTTACGCTATGGTCACCGCGGCAGGGATTGTAACATCTGTTTCCCTAACTTTTTCGCGTCCTCCCGCTCCCTATAAGCTGTAAGTGTTTTATGCTAGTGTATATCAACTCTCCTGACGTCTTGCAGTGATCTAGACCTATTCGACACTCTCGTTTCGTACTCCGTCAGCCGTGGTGGAGCTGCATTCATCGTCCATCTTGCGCTCATATTTGTAGTATGTGTAATGGTAACTCTTTCATGCTCAGTAACTTACTTGACCGTTACATATAGTTCATTAGCATTCCAGAAAGGATTTACTGGATTCCTTTCTACGTTACTTCTACAAAGCGTAAGCTTCTCGCGTGATTGGTTCTGCATGACCATCCTGATGTTGTGTAGTCTTTGTCATTGGAGCAATTACTCTGTAAGAAGTTCCTCGACCGTTGTCATAATCGTGTCAGGTTTGACTCATCTACAAGTTTGAACTCACGTGAGGATGCTCAGACAGTCACTCACGATTCTCAGTGGAACAAGTCGGGAGCTACACGGACTATTGGAGGTTCTACAATTCCAAACGGAGTAACTTCTGGTTTGGAATTCAAAACTAAGGTGATACCTCGTCATAGGGAGAATGCAACTTATGTCTAACGTGAAATTGCTAGTCTCCCATTGTAATATCGGTTGCCCAATCCACACAACATGATCGTGACCAGGACAAAACGAGTTTTGGCATTCCTGTTGATAGTGATAGTGACGTGAGCATAGTCATACGCAAACAAAAAATGCGAGAAGACTCATTACTTTCTTCTAGCCTGATCATAGTCTTAACAGGATCGAGCAGAAGAATGCCGTTATATAATGGACCCAAGCTTTCGAAAGTAATGCGTGTTTTAAGAGGATACTAGTCTCCCCTAGCTATTTCTACTTTGTGTTATAAGATCGTTGCTTGTTGTCAATTAATTTATCGTCTGTAGAATGGATAACATGTGCCACTAATTGTGTGACTAACACTGGAACTGAGCGCTATATCTCTCTCCGAAAACACCCTCCTCCATTGCTTTAATCTCTGAAATTCAGATCAAATGATCATGTCGTCAGGTGAAGAAATAGAGCACACGCACGAAGGGCGACATGTTTAGAGTAGAACCGACACATAGCAAGACTCCCTACCAATAAATTTGTAAGGAAAGTGGACAGAGCAATGACTACGTAAACATACCTAACATGTACCACAAACCCTTTACACCGAGATCACGCCACATGCCATTCAGCTCGCCTTCGGGGTCGAGTCCCCACACAGGCTTAACTCTCTTGAAAACTTCTTCATCAACGACTTTGCGGATATGGTCTCACGTATCACCCACTCTGTGGTCAAACCACGGGGTTAGAATCACGAGTCTGAAGCTTTCAACTACAACATACCCGGTTGCGAAGACTACGACGTCTGCAGGTAGCTCGGAGCCATCCTCGAACTTCAAGCCTGTTTCAGTGAAGCTCTCGAGTGAACCACCAGATTTGAGCTTGATTTTTCCATCCGCAATGAGCTGGCTTGTTCCTGTGTCTATTGAAAGGAGGAAATAAAAAAAAGAGACATAAACGGAAGATGACCGAACACCTACCAAGATAATAGCCGCCCACTTTCATAAATGCCAAATACAAGAAACCAGTCTCTTTGGTACCAAGGTTAACTTCGAAACCCCGTGCACGCAGTGCATCTAACAGATTCCTGCGGGACAAAAGCAGTTAAGAGCTGAAATTTCTACTTTAGTCATTCATGAACGAACTTGTCAAGCTCTGCAATGGCTTTCGTGCTACGCTGGGATAGCCCAATGTTGAAATGATAAGGGATGGATGCGGTTACTCTGTCGGCGATATCAGTCGGAAGGCCGCGTTCAGAATATATGCCTGTGATAAAGATCAGCTTCATCTTCGTGCATTTGAATTGTATGAAAACTGTATTGCCTTCCATGAGGACTTTCCACCCGTTCGCAACCGACATGATGTATGTCGAACTACGTTGAAACATCGTCACATCTGAATCAAGTCACCAAGTTGAATGGTAGGCCAACTGGCAAAGTGCCCACACACCGACTCCATGATAATAATAGTCCGCACAGATATCATGTGCTGGAACCAGGATGTCAGTTTTAAAGAACGGTTAGAAATTGTTTAAACATGTCTACCAGATGTACAGGCACCGACCACAACGACCTTCTTGCCAAGATGGTCCGTCGCACTCTTGTGCCGGGTGGAGTGTAATATCTGTCCCCTAAACGTATCCTAAAAGGCAAATGGCTCGGCAAAATCTAGGGAAAAAGAAACGTGGTAACACACCATGCCTGGATACTTAGGGAAAGTGCCATCATTGCTACCTATCCCCGTAGCGAAGATAATATGTTTCACAGTAAATGTACGTTCAGAGCCATCATCGCGGCTGATGCACACATTCCACGAGTCGCTATCCTGGGTGGCTTTAACTACTGTAGACGATGTCCAGACATTCAGTTCCAGGGCCTCAGCATAGTTCTCAAGCCAATTAGCGAGCTAGCGGGGAAAAGGGGGGTAATAACAGTCCCTTTCGCATAGTCCCACACATCTCACCTTGGCAGCCGGGGCGTAGACAGGCCAGGTAGGTGGGAACCTGTGAATCGGAGTGTCAACGGCCGTTACTAAAGCATATGATAAGCGGGAACACACGGGAAATAAGCCATATGATCAGCCCCTGGCACGCCATAAAACATATTATTAGTCACGCGTGGAGAAACCATACGAAGCAGAAGATGAAACTTACAGACTGGATCATGGAGGCACAGCGCTTCATATCTGTTCCTCCAGTTATCGCCAATCCTTGGATTCTTCTCGACAACTAGATTCGGCACGTCGAGCGCCTTCAGTCTCGCAGCAACTTCGAGTCCACTCTGTCCCCCTCCTACGATGAGTACCACCGGCGACTTATCCGCAAACTCCACTTCTCTTTCTCTCTCGCTGGCCCACTTACTATGATTTGGAGCTGCATCCCTGAGCGACCCAATCTTCTCCGGGAAGCCCTTGAGATCCTCTAAATTAGTGTAAACGGTGTGTGCCTTCCACTCGCCATTGGCGTTAGGAACCAATCGCGCAATACCAGATGCAATACCCGTAGGAGTCTCGAAGTTGAAGAACAGGTTGATCCATGCGAGATCAGGATATGGCTGCTGAAGCGCTAGATAGGCATCATCGCGCAGAGCGAATGCAGTAGGTCGCACTAATCCTAGGCGATCTGCTAGGAACTGCATAATCTTCGGGAGACCATAGAAAGTACGGAAGTCCCAGGTGAGCGCGAGCATATCACGCCAATATCCATCGTCAACGAAAAGTTTGGCTACACACTGTGTGTCACCTGCTTCGATTGATTTAGCGAAGGCTGAAAACCATGCTTTTGCAACAGCTCTGGCATCGAGATCGGCTGGAATGGTGGCATTCAACTTCTGGAGGGTTGGAAGGGCTGGTTCAGGCAGACTCAGGTTGTCGGCAGTCATCTGTGTCGAGGCTCTCAGGAAGAGACGTTTCACACAAAACTGAGGGGTTACATAAGGACAAGTACGGATACGGATCTCCCGGATGACATCCACGGTTTGTCTTTTCCACGGATCCATAGATTTATCGCCTGTAATGCTGGGCCGATGGAACGCACGGTACGCCGGAGGTCTAGGGAATATTGATGACTTAGTAATACTTCGTTCAGACCGGGTCCATATCTGTGTGCAACACAAATGGTTATTACATGCGATTGGGAGGAGGAATGGACGTACAAGGGTGTTGGGGGCCGAGACGACTGCTATGAAGAGGCCAGTTTCTTTCCGTGGGTTTGGAGAGGGAACATAGTTTCATGGACGTCATGTACTTACTCTGCCGTGAATTTTGACGATCCTTTCCTCGCTGAGAGCCCTAGTTCGACTGAGCACGATTCTAGCCTTCGACACATTCCCTTCCTCAAGGTTTCCAAAATACGACTACCAAAGAAAGAGGGGGGACCTACACGGAACAGCTTGAACAGCTTTCTCAACCATGAACGGTCGCCTTGAGATTCCGGAGCTCAGCCCGGAGAACCTGGATAGTAGCGGAGCTGTAGAAGCATGACTGAAGGTCCTCTGGCGCATGGGACGTCTGTTCAGTGGTAGATGACATCTTCGTCGACGTCAATAAGCGTGGAGCATTTCGCACTCTATGTCTGTCCCAGAGATTGGCGATGTGTCAATGTCACAAGTATAGATCAAAGGGGATAGGCCGTTGTGGCAGAGCCCCTTGAAGAGTCATGTGTGTATTTTATCACATGATCAATTTGTTGCTGTTTGGGCAAAAATATTTGAAAATAACTGTTTTTTTACATTGTTTGCAAAAGAAGATTTTTCCCTGCACCCAGTGTATGTAATAATGCATTGTGCATGTGAAGACTATGCATTATCTCAAGGTCATCACCAGTAATGCATCAAGTCCAGCGATGATAAGTATTGCATTAAGTCTGTGGACGTGTTCTCAATGCATTAGGCCATATGTAGTAATGCATTGTGCCCATGATGGTTATGCATTATATCAAGGCCATGTTACAATATTCAGTGATAATTCATTAGAAATGCATTAAATCCATGGACATGTTCTCAAGGCCGTATTATTGCACCTACCTTGTGTGATTACAGAATATAAATGCATAAGGATACCAGGATCTAGTGAGTACCCCCTAGCTACTGCTTTGTTGTTTTGTTGTTACAAGATGATTGCCTGTTGTCAATTTATTGATTGTTTTAGATAGCATGTACTAATTAGCTCTGAAGCTTAGCACCGTATCTCTCTCCAAAAACACCCTCCTCCATAGCTTTGATCTCTGCAATTGCAGATTAAATGATCAGGAATTCATATGAAGAAAAAGAGGACACGCACGAAGGGCGACATGTTTAGAGTGGAACCGGCACCAGGCAAGATTGCCTGTCCACCGATCCGTAAGAAAAGGGGACAAAGCATTGACAGCCTAAGCATACCTAGCATTGACCACAAACCCTTTACGCCAAGATCACGCCACATGCCATTCAGCTCGCCTTCGGGGTTGAGTCCCCACACAGGCTTAACTCTCTTGAAAACTTCCTCATCGACGACTTTGCGGATAGGGTCTCGCGCATCGCCCAGTCTGCGGTCAAAGCACAGGGTTAAAATCACGAGCCTGAAACTCTCAAACAGTGAACTAAAATATACCCGGTTGCGAAGACTACGACATCTGCAGGTAGCTCGGATCCATCCTCAAACTTCAAGCCTGTTTCGGTAAAGCTCTCGAGTAAAGCACCAGTCTTGATCTTGATTTTTCCATCCGCAATGAGCTGGCTGGTGCCCGTCTCTATGGAAAGGAAGGATTCAAAAAAGAAAGTGCTGCAGAAGACGACGAGATAACTACCAAGATAAAAGCCGCCTCCTTTCATGAGCGCTAAAAAGAAAAATCCGGTCCCTTGGATGCCAGAGTTAAGTTTAAAACCTCGTGCACGCAGTGCATCTAACAGATCCCTATGAAAATGATGCAGTCAACAGTTGAAATTTTTGAGTCAATCTTTCAAGAACGAACTTGTCAAGCTCTGAAACGACTTTAGTGCTACGCTGAGCTATCCCAATGTTTAGATGATGAGGGAAGGAGGCGGTTAATCTATCGGCAATATGAGTCGGAAGGCCGCGCTCGGAGTATATGCCTGATAAAAAATGTGATCAAGGTAAGACGCGTGCAATTCAACTATGTCACAATGGAAATTCTTTCATACCTTCCATGATGACCTTCCAACCATTCAAAACCGACATTACATGTGTTGAACTACGTTGAAACATCGTAACATCTGAATCTAATTTCAAGAGTTGGTAAGCCAACTGACAAAGTGCCACAAACCGACTCCATGATAATAATAGTCCGCACAGATATCGTGTGCTGGAATTAAGGGATGTCAGTCCCAATGAGCAATTGAAGATTGTTTAGAGCTGTGTACCAGATGTACATGCGCCGACTACAACCACCTTTTTTCCAAGGTGATCCGTCGCATTCTTGTGCCAGCTGGAGTGTAATATCTGTCCCTTGAATGAATCCTAGAAGGCAAAAGTCTCAGTGAAAGTTGAAAAAAAGAAGGGTGATATCATACCATGCCTGGGTATTCAGGTACAGGACCACTAACAATCCCCGTGGCGAAGACGATATGGTTTACAGTAAATGTACGTTCACAGCCATCATCACGGCTGATGCGCACGTTCCACGAATTGCCATCTTGGGTAGCTTTAACTACTGTAGACGACGTCCAGACATTCAGCTCCAAGGCTTCCGCGTAGTTCTCAAGCCAATTAGCGAGCTATTTGGAAGGAAAAGAGGTAAAACATTCCCATCCACACGGTCTCCACACGTCTTACCCACCTTGGCAGCTGGGGTATAGACAGGCCACGTAGACGGGAACCTGTCATATTGTCAGCAGCTGTCACTAAAACATACGGCAAACGAGACCACACACGGGAGATAAGCCATATGGTCATACCCTAGCATACCACAGAGAATTGATTATTAGTGTCATGTGCGGAGGAAACAATACGAAGCAGATGATAAAGCTCACACACTGGATCATGGAGGCACAGCGCTTCATATCTGTTCCTCCAGTTATCGCCGATCCTTGGATTCTTCTCGACAACCAAAGTCGGCACGTCGAGCGCCTTGAGTCTCGCAGCAACTTCGAGTCCACTCTGTCCCCCTCCTACGATGAGTACCACCGGCGACTTATCCACAAACTCCACTTCTCTTTCTCTCTCGCTGGCCCACTTACTATGATTTGGAGCTGCATCCCTGAGCGGCCCAATCTTCTCCGGGAAGCCCTTGAGATCCTCTAAATTAGTGTAAACGGTGTGTGCCTTCCACTCGCCATTTGCATTAGGAACCAATCGTGCAATACCAAATGCAATACCCGTAGGAGTCTCGAAGTCGAAGAATAGGTTGATCCATGCGAGATCCGGGAACGGCTGCTGAAGCGCAAGATAGGCATCATCGCGCAGAGCAAAAGCAGTAGGTCGCACTAATCCCAGGCGATCTGTTAAAAACTGCATGATCTTCGATAGACCAGAGAAAGTACGGAAGTCCCAGGTGAGCGCGAGCATATCACGCCAATATCCATCGTCAACAAAAAGTTTGGCTACACTCTGTGCGTCACCTGCTTCGATTGATTTAGCGAAGGCTGAAAACCATGCTTTTGCAACAGCTCTGGCGTCGAGATCGGTTGGAATTGTGGCATTCAACTTCTGGAGGGTTGGGAGGGCTGGTTCAGGCAGACTCATGCTGTTGGTGGTCATTCTTCTGTAGAAGCTCTCAGGAGAAAGAAACACGCGGCCGCTTTTATGTCCAGATTTCTGATACAGTTCCACGTAGAGCTCACAAATCACCTGTAAAATGAGCCGATGGGATGCACGACTTACCCGAGGTCTACGGGATGTTGATGACTTGGTGATACGTCGTTCAGATAGACAAAATGCTCTGCATCAAACTTCGACCTTTCCTTACCCAGAGCCGATTTTCCACAGATCCACAGATATATCACCTGTATATGGGCCGATGGAATGCACGGCATACCCGAGGTCTACGGGATACTGATGATTTGGTGATACAGACAAGATGCTCTGCATCCAACTTGGACTTTTCCTCACCCAGAGTCGATATTCCACGGATCTACAGATATATCACCTGAGAATGGGCCGATGGGATGCACGGCATAGCCGAGGTCTACGGGATTATTGATGACTTGGTAATACGTTCAAAACAACCACTTAATAGGTGCGATTGAGAGATGGAGGAGAAGGAGGGGCAAGAGACGTACAAGAGTATTGAAGGCTTGGACGTGTACCTTAGGCCAGTTTTTTCCCGTGGGGTTGGCGAGGGAACATAGTTTGCTTGACTTCATGTACTTGCTCTGCATCGAACTTCGACTTTTCCTTAACCGGAGCCCTAGTTCGACTGAGACACGTTCCGTTCCTCTGTCCAAAACATGACCACCAAAAATGAGGAGGAACATATCCTATATATTTCTCCATGCTACAGAGGCGCCTCACTCACTCCAAGAACGATATTCTACCTCTACAACGAGCCTTGCAATTCAACGTGTTGAGTTGAGGCGGTACCACAAATTTTTATGACACAGACCTTGACAGCGGACAAGCTTTGACAGCTTTCACAACTTGGAGCAGTCGCCTTGAGGTTTCGGAATTCAACCTGAAGAACTTGTACAGTAGCGGAGAGCTGGAGAAGCATGCGACTCAGGAAGGGTCCCTTGCCGCACGGGACGTCTGTTCAGTGGTTTGATATAGTGTTGATAGACGACGTCTTTGCCAAAGTTCGCATTCTATGTCTCTCCCAGAGATGGTAATGTGTCAATGTGAGGCTGCTATCCAGCATTGGTACATGAAACGATGCAGTTGAAATAGTTATCAGAGCAAAAAGTTGGTGAAAAGCTAAATTTTAGCCAATTTTGCTCTATTTCAATCGCGAGATAATTTCAGTTGGCAATTGAAAAGATGTCAGATGTGACGCTTTACATGGGAGGTATCCCAGGCCCAAGGTAAGTATGTGGAAAGGGAAAGAAGAAAGGTTCACACACGGTGTGTCAGCATCAAAAATATTGGAAAATTACAGATGTAGTCACTGCTGGTACCAAAAGATGTTTCTGTGGGAAAAAGTGTAAAAGAAATGTGTCATGCCATTTCCAATTCTGACAGAAAAAGTCTTTAAACAAAGGAAATTGCCTTTTTCTGTCAGAAATTGGCACATTGGAAATGGCATGACACATTTCTTTTATTCCCACAGAAACATCTTCCAATGGCAGTGAGTATTGTATCGCGGAGCGTAACACTACGTGACCCTCTGGTCCTCTTGTTTGACCCGGACTTCTTCCGATACCCTCCGTGATATAAAAGGGGGCCCGGGAACATAGGATAGGTAGTCTTTGCAATTTTAGGACTTACACCAGTTCTTAGGAGCGAGACGATCCTCAGTGTGACCTTACTTCGGCAGCCTAACGGAACAAGTATCGACTCGTACTTATTGACAACCATCTAGATCTTTTCCGCTGCAACAAACCTATACAGTGTGAGTACATATAGGCTTGCACCGCAAAGACAGCTAATTGCTGTAATCAGCCGACCTTCAGGGCACCTGTCGCGACAGGATGTGGTCTCAGAAAAGTACGTGACTACTGAGTTTGTCGACCGTGACAGTATACAACGTGTAGCATCGATCCTCAACTTGACACGCGAATGCAAAACTAGAGCCGCCAGTTTTAGGACCCCGGAGCGCCTTCAAATCAACGACTTCCTTACTACTTTGTTGTTACAAGACAATT
This sequence comes from Termitomyces sp. T73sscA, assembly GCA_017657235.1. Classification (NCBI taxonomy): domain Eukaryota; kingdom Fungi; phylum Basidiomycota; class Agaricomycetes; order Agaricales; family Lyophyllaceae; genus Termitomyces; species Termitomyces sp. T73sscA. The sequence continues at coordinate 17,683 of JAGGAP010000318.1, read as the reverse complement.
GTCAATTCATTGATTGTTTAAGATGGATAGCATGTACTAATTAACTCTGAAGCTTGGCACCGTATCTCTCTCCGAAGACACCCTCCTCCATGGCTTTAATCTCTGCAATTGCAGATTAAATGATCAGGAAATCGTACGAAGAAAAAGAGGACACGCACGAAGGGCGACATGTTTAGAGTGGAACCGACACAATGCAAGATTGCCTGTCCACCGATCCGTAAGAAAAGTGGACAAAGCATTGACCACTGAAACATACCTAGCATTGACCACAAACCCTTTACGCCAAGATCACGCCACACGCCATTCAGCTCACCTTCAGGGTCGAGTCCCCACACAGGCTTAACTCTCTTGAAAACTTCTTCATCGACGACTTTGCGGATAGGGTCTCGCATATCACCCACTCTGCAGTCAAACCACAAGGTTAGAATTACGCGCCCGAAGCTCAAACCAGTGAACTAAAACATACCCAGTTGCGAAGATTACGATGTCTGCAGGTAGCTCGGATCCATCTTCAAACTTCAAGCCTGTTTCAGTAAAGCTCTCGAGTGAACCACCAGATTTGAGCTTGATTTTTCCATCCGCAATGAGCTGGCTTGTTCCTGTATCTATGGAAAGGGGATGAGGGATTAAAACACCGACAGAATATGGCGAGAGAGATAGCTACCAAGATAATAGCCGCCTGCTTTCATCCACGCTAACAGCAAGAATCCAGTCCCATTGGTACCAAAGTTAACTGTGAAACCTCGTGCGCGCAGCGCATCTAACAGGTCCCTGTGCGGATAGTGCAGTTAAGAACTGAAATGCCTGATTCAGTAATTTATGAACGAACTTGTCAAGCTCTGCGATGGCTTTCGTGCTCCGCTGAGCTAGCCCAACGTTGAAATGATGAGGGAAAGAGGCGGTCACCCGATCTGCGATATCAGTCGGAAGGCCGCCCTCAGAATATGTGCCTAATAAGAGATGCGATCAAGATCAGCCTGGAATCGGATTGTATCGAAATGCTATATTGCCTTCCATGATAACCTTCATCCCCTTCGCAATTGACATGATATACGTCGAACTACGTTGAAACATCGTGACATCTGAATCAAGTCGTTAAGTTGAGTTGGTAGGCTAGCTGGCAAAGCGCCACACACCGACTCCATGATAATAATAGTCCGCACAGATATCGTGTGCTGGGATCAAGAGATGTCAGTTACAATGCTTGTGATTGATTGTTGCAATGCAAGAAGATGTGTACCAGATGTACACGCGCCAACCACAACGACCTTCTTGCCAAGATGATCCGTGGCACTTTTGTGCCGGGTAGAGTGTAATATCTGTCCCTTGAACGTATCCTAAAAGGCAAATGGCTCGGCAAAATCTGGGAAAAAAGAAGAGTGATAACACACCATGCCTGGGTATTTAGGGAAAGTACCATTATTGCTACCCAATCCCGTAGCGAAGACAATATGTTTCACAGTGATTATACGTTCAGAGTCATCACCACGGCTGACAAGCACGTGCCACAAATCGCCAGCCTGAGTAGCTTTAACTACTGTAGACGACGTCCAGACATTCAGCTCCAGGGCCTCAGCGTAATTCTCAAGCCAATTCGCAAGCTATCGGAAAAGAGGGTAAAAAAGCGTTCCCTTCGCACAGTCGCATGCATCTCACCTTAGCAGCTGGGGCATAGACCGGCCACGTAGTTGGGAACCTGTAAATGAGGATGTCAGCGGCCGTTACTAAAGTATATGGTAAACGGAAACACACGGGAGATAAGCCATATGATCATACCCTGACATGCCATAAATTATTAGTATCACACGATAGGGAAATAGGCAAAAGACGAAATAAAGCTTACAAACTGGATCATGGAGGCACAGCGCTTCATATCTGTTCCTCCAGTTATCGCCGATCCTTGGATTCTTCTCGACAACCAAAGTCGGCACGTCGAGCGCCTTCAATCTCGCAGCAACTTCTAGTCCGCTCTGTCCCCCTCCTACGATGAGCACCGCCGGCGATTTATCCACAAACTCCACTTCTCTTTTTCTCTCACTGACCCACTTACTATGATTTGGAGTTGCATCCCTCAGACGCCCGATTTTTTCCGGGAAACCCTTGAGATCCTCCAAGTTAGTGTAAACGGTGTGTGCCTTCCACTCGCCATTGGCATTAGGAACCAATCGCGCAATACCAGATGCAATACCCGTGGGAGTCTCGAAGTCAAAGAACAGGTTGATCCATGCGAGATCAGGATATGGCTGCTGAAGCGCAAGATAGGCATCATCGCGCAGAGCGAAAGCAGTAGGTCGCACTGATCCCAGGCGATCTGCTAAAAACTGCGTGATCTTCGGGAGACCGGAGAAAGTACGGAAGTCCCAGGTGAGCGCGAGCATATCACGCCAATATCCATCGTCAACGAAAAGTTTAGCTACATTCTGTGTATCACCTGCTTCGATTGATTTAGCGAAGGCTGAAAACCATGCTTTTGCAACAGCTCTGGCGTCGAGATCGGCTGGAATGGTGGCATTTAACTTCTGGAGGGTTGGGAGGGCTGGTTCAGGCAGACTCATGTTGTCGGTGGTCATCCTTGTGTGGAATCTGCCAGGAGATAGAAATCGGGGCTGCTTTTATGCCTAGATTTCTAATGAAATTTACGTCAAACCAGAAGAGTCACATGAGTCTCTATGGAGGAAACACGTCAGCCTCAAGATCATCGTTACGGTCAACGTGTCCTTGCTCTCCCCCACTATGGACACCTCATGACCTTCGGAGTTTTGCGTGATAAGATCTACATGGGCTTTTTGCAGCCTGAGGCTTTATGATATTCTGGACAACCTTTAGGTAGTTTCGTCCCGTACAGCACACAATTTAAGTGTGTGGATATAGTTGATATTGCTTGTTGTATATCAATCCCAACAAGCAATTCTTACTCGACTCACTCTATGAACACGCGGCGGTAAATCTAGTCAAATCAATTACACAGGAGATTTCATATCAAGTGTCATTTTCCATAGTGATATTCTTGATCTTGCACCTTCACTATGGTCTTCTAGACTCGGATACTGGCAAAGTGGAAGTCTAAACCCACGGTAATGGAACCGCTAGATACTTGCTCGAATTAAGCTATACTATTGCAAGAAAGAATGACAACAAAAGGCGTTGCGACTGTTCCCAGAGAGAGCTTGTTCCTCGGTCAACGGCGAAGACGAAGATTGTTCGAGGGCGAGCAAAGTGGGGCTAAACCCTTTCAGTTAGCAAGATAAGAACTTTGCCCCTTTCAATCAGTAACGGTGAGTAGACCTGGATTAATACAGGTTAGGACGTCAGATGAATGTCCTACCACAGACAAATCTATACGTTCAAGACGTTAACTCGATCCTAGATGTCTTCCCTGCTACATTTCACTGATTCCTTTCATTCCGAGATCCGAGTCTAGAGGCCTTACTATCAAAGTTATCAGATGTAGATGCGCCGATAACAACAACTTGTTTTCACAACTTTGTGATCAGCTGCGTTTTTGGTCTGTGTTAATCTTAGAATCTTCCCTTTGAAGAAATGCTGCGAAAAAGTGTCAAAAAGTGAACACAACCTGATTCAATGACTTATTATGCCGGGGTATGTGGGAGTAACACTCTCTTCGAAACCGATTGCCGTTGCAAAGACGACATGATTTACGGTAAATGTGCGTTCTGAACAATCACCACGGCTAATGCGCACATTCTGTGAGTTTCAATCCCGGACTGCGCCGAAAACCGTAGACGATGTCCAAACATTTAGGTCTAGAGCTTCAGCCTATCTCTCGAGCCAGGCGGCAAGCTCCCAGAATCAAAATCGTTGTCGGTTTAATGACTGTGATATCTTACCTGCTAGAGTATATACTGGCCATGTAGGTGGGAATCTAAGACCAAAAGGTGCACAAATTGAAATTAGATTAAAATTGGATCAATAATAATAGACGATGAAAACAGACGTATGACCATGGTCTTGCGTGCCATTGGGTATCATCAGCGTGGGTAGAAGGAAGCGGCACGAACAGCTCACAAACGGGATCACGAAGCCATAATATGTCCAACTATTGGGTTCTTTTCGACAACCAAAGTCGGCACTTCAAGTGCCAAGTTCAGCCTCGTAGCGACGTCCAGTCCACTCTGTCCACCTTATACGACGAGCACCACACGCAAATTCAGCTGCTCTTTTTCCTGAGCGGCTCAATCTTCTCCGAGAAACCTTTGAGGTCCTCTAGATTAGTATAAACAGTTTACGCCTCCCATTCGTTAGTGGCTTCAGGAATTAAACGAGCAATGCCAGACGCAATCACTGTAGGCGTTTCGAAGTCAAATAAAAGCTTGATCCAGGCGAGATCGGGATATGGCCACTGCAGCCCAAGATAGGCATCATGGTGGCATTCGGTCTCTGAAATGTAGGAAGCCGACGCTGGCACAAGTTTGTCGGTGGTCATAGTGTGAGAAGTTTGAACTAGATACTTTTATACAAACCAGCTACAACGAGTAGAGGAGTATTTTCTACGATCGACTTGCAGGTGAGAAGGACATGTCAAGACATTTGAATGTAGACAGGCCGCTTGGAAGGAAGCTGAAGCATACACATGAATAAAATAACACGGAAGTATAAAAAAAAAAGATGTGGAGTTAGCAGAGTGGAGGACGATTAAACAAAAGAGTGAGGCTAGGAAAGGAGGTTCAAGTGGTTGAAGGCTTTCACTCATTGGCAACGTCAGAGACGTTGATGAGAGCCTCCGCTTGAGCACGGAGAAGATAATCATTATTTGACCACACCGACTTCCAAAGTCAAGGTTTTAACGAAGTCGGAAGTGAGATCGTATTAATATAGAATTAAGTCAGTATCATGTTCATGTCACGTAAGGTTCTAGTGAGAGCATACTTACACTGGAATGCGATTTACATTTGCAAAGTGATACAACTGCCAGACCAGATGTTTAAGCACTCATTAAAGACAAATACAATATTTGTGGAGTAGACGGACTGTACGGCTTCATCACCTACTGCCCGTTCGAAGCCGAGGTCGACAGACGATTGATGACTCTTTCCGTCACACCCGTAACCGCGCCCCCAGCCCACCCGACAATCTTTTTCCAGTGCCGCCCGTGACTATCCAAAAACCCTATCGCAGCTCCAGGATGCTTCTCGCGCATCTTCACACCATACACTGCCAAAGCGACACCAAGAACAATCACTGCACCTGCAACCATCCCAGTGGTCTGGTCCACCCGGCCTCGGCGCAAACGCTTGAATCTATCCTTCATCTTTCCACGGAGCTTGCCCCTGACTTGTTTACGCTTCGACTTCCCAGGTCCGGGCTTCTCTTCCCATTCTTCGCTGTCTCGTGGTTCTTCCACGATTTCGTCCCCAATGTAAGGATACACGATGAGTCCAGGGCGGAGAACCATGGACTCGGCCTCTGCATCAGTAGGGAGGGCGGAAAATGACTCGCTCCAGGTGTAGACAACGCTTTGAGGGCCCATGATGCTTGAGAGGGAAATATCGGGGTGGGTTGGGGGATAGAGAGCATAGAGATCGTCAGCTTGAGCGAGCAGCGAGGTGAGCTGGATTGGAGGGAGCAGGTCTGGACGATTAAAAGGAGTTGAGGGGCGGGAGGTGACCGGTGGTGATGTAGTGAACTTCTCATCCAGCGGCTCCTCCTTGAACAAGGGTATCATCGGCTCTGTTGCACCGAGTTCCGTCGTCGTCTTGGTGGTCGGATGAAAATCCTCAGTACTCATATTGACTTCCACAGTAGGCTCTGATTCCGCCTCTTCAACCTTCACCTCCTGGCCCTTAAAGTTCCCCACAGGTTTTGAATCATCACAATCATCCTCTACTTCGGCAGCCTCTCGTTTCTCTTCATCTATCATTGAAGGCAGGGTGCTCAGTATGGAGTGCGCCATTCCTAGATTTTCATCCTCGTCCTCGTCCTCTAACTGCTGTAGAATTTCTTTTCTAGAGAGTATAGTCTAACCCTGACCATCAGTACGGCAGATTCAGAATAGGATATTTTCGCACCGCTGTGACAAGATACACGATGATAATTGGCGGTCGACAGAGGATATAGTCGAAGACATGCTGTATGAGGGGTAGTGTTGGAACGTCATGCGAGAACAGAGTCAAAAGATTGGAAAGAGCGTAAAAAGGAAGTTGTGATGAACTGAAGGAATTTTAGGATCATAAATAACAGATGATGTGATAACGCACCACTCCAGCCGCCGGGCATATTGCGAATCGGCGAGTCGTAAAAGATTCTTGGTTACCCTAGCAGATTGTTGACACGAGACGAAAAAAAAAACAAAGTGGATTGCTCACCTCAACAAACCAAGGACAGGTTCCAAGGTTGGACCCATCGAGTCTCGAACCCGGTGCAAACTGATTTTTTCCACGCATGCAAGCTGCAGTTCTTCCGGCAGAGTCAAATACAGCACCGAGACGATATCATGGTATCCCTGGGACAGAAAAAAGTTCAGTGTGACTGGCCCAGATATTCTGCAGGACTAATACCTGAAAGTAATTCAAGTTAGGATGTCGTCGAAATACGGAGACCAAGAGCTTATTAAGTTTCTCCTGCATTTGTTCTTTATCGTTCATAGAAGTTTCTATTAGGTTCCAAGATGAGCGACAAAACCTGAAGTCTGACCATGATAGGCGATGCCTTTTCACCTACTGGATAAAGGACGAAGCTACGGTCTGTATCTAGACGAATCTGATGTTCATCGCAATGTTCGTGATGGACATCGTCCATTACACTCTGCTTTTCAGACCTTGAGCACACACCGAGAATGTCAGGCCTACCATGGCAAAAGAGAATTCAGCATTCTGCTATTTGAAGATATATATAATGGACACACCAGATTTGAACTCTACTTGGCCCAAAGCCTCCCGGTAAGAGACTCTGCTTCCTTAGATCCTCCCAATCTATCAGAGACGTCTTCTCATCGCTAAACGCGTCGACCGCCATGCAAAGCTATGGGGACAACTTGGAAGATGGCGGTTGACGCAAGGTTGACGGTTGCGGCTTACACTTTGTCCTCGTTCCCAGCGCGTGACTGTAACGCGTCACGCACGGAATTGGCCTCACCTGGACAACCCCTCGGGTGACATGGTCAGGGTTTTGTGACTCGCCCTTGTTTGTGCATCCTGACGCGTCACGGCTTTCCTACGCCGCCGCTCACTGGCAGGCGCCGCCTTCTGATTCCAGTGTCCCGGAGTCTGAGACCGGGCAGCTCCCTCACCTCTCGGAACAGGACATCGCCTCGGCCTTGAGCCATGTACGTACGGCCAGTCAGAATAAAATGAATCATCGGTCGGCGAAACTATGCCGACAATTCCTGCCACTCGCACGGCCCCTTCTCCAGTTGGTGCCCCAAAATAAGAGACCTCAGTGTAGTCCTAGGGGGTCGCGTCGTCGGTGACAATTCAGGTCAGGGATTCATACTTGAGCTGGGAAGAGTCAGTTGTACAATAATGAATTTCTCCGAAGTAGGGAACTCCATTTCAGGAGGAATGAATGGATAATGCCAAGATCCGTTGTGTATAGTAACAGTATCAACTTCAGAAATAAAGTGCAAACACACAGAATTATCTTTATTCTAAGTATGCTATTTTGGAATGCTATCTTAGAATGCTATCCATTCCAACCGTCTACCAAAAGAGTCTCCCACATTGAACTAGTTCGGGGAATAACTGCTCTTTATAATCGAACCAAGAAGTTGTAGAGATGTCGGCTCGTTTGAGATGCAGCCTTCGTACTTTCGACTTGTCGCCAGACAAACTTCTTTTTAGAGGTGACAAGTCGATGTCTCGCTGACAAAGGCCACCACATCTGATGTGAACATCAAGAGTCGCGGTTGTAGCGGTAGAAAGAACGCGAGATAGCCATCCGATATCTTTCGGAAATTCTATTACGACATCCAATTCTAAGGTCACTAAACGATCGTTCCTATGGAAAGATAGTGGGAAAAGTACTAGAACATACTATCAGTGCTACCCAAGATTATCATTGGCAAATCACACCTTGATCATCATGTGCATCGCAGCGAGTGAATAAACAAATCTTGAGATGTCGAAGATGACGCGCCAATGACACAATACAGCACAATGAATGAAAGTCTCGCTCGCCCCACGGGCGAATGTGTAGCTTTTGGAGGTTGGACAGTGTATCCTTTGATAGTGGTAGCGCAGTGCTCGGCGACACTCCTATACAAAGAGTATGAAGACGAGGAAATACTGTGGTTAGTGCCGGCAGGGGGATTGGCTTGGAGCCGACGTTACATTTGAGGTAATTATCTCCCGTAATATTAAGAACCTCGAGGTATGGGCAGATTCTGGACGAGAGCAACAGGACATCTGGCCATTCCATAGTTTCAAACGTGACTACATCCCAACTCAGTGACACTACTTGCGGCAGTCGCTGGAAGCCTTCCCTGACACGTTCGGTCAAACATTCCCATATGAAGCAGTAAAGCGCGAGCTTGCGAACAGTATTCAAGTTCAAATGAGTCAAGGCAGTTGCAACCAATGCGTTGAATACTTCATAGTCCTCCGCAGTTCCATCGGGACCCCAACACAGGTCTGGCCCGCAAATTTCGAGATTATAAACATAATCTTTTATGGTAGAGTGAGGTGACTGAAGAAACTCCAAGAACTGTGATGTTTTCCGATCATCGTCATAGACTTCAATGTAAAAGTTATAATCAGAGAACATCCAATGACGAGCACGCAAAAGCCACCAGGGAGACACAAGACAGCAGTTACTGAGAACCCTGTGCTTCTCTTCGGGTGAGCCCGCTAAATCATGATAAATCTCGTCTACAATCGCATACTGGATCTCATGAGGAATCTGTGATTCCTTCGTAGACCTAAGGTATCTTGAAGTCAACCGTTGGCTAGAAATTCTCTGAGACTTGTACACGTACGCGGGTTGAGCAGCCATTGGCTGATACAACGAATGAGTTTAACGGGGCAGAAGATCAAAGGCACCAGTGTGGACAACTCAGGCACTCGGACCGATTGCGGAGACTGTCTGTTCGAACTCAGTGATCCACCGGACCACAACTGCCCGAAGACCCCGTTAAATGCTCTATACATTTCAAGCGGACGAAGTGAAAGTAAGTCCAGAGCTCGTGTCAGAGGATAGTCTAGAGGACACGGTAGAGGTCTAGAGAGAACAGCGCAACAGGCAATCACACGTCTATGAGCAGGGTGATCGTTCTACTTGTGTGCACAACATACCTACCATCTATTGAAGACCACTGTTCACATGTAGAGTGTAGAACGCCGAGTCAAAGATACATATCGATGGTGCCATTACTTCTGTCCTTTTCTGGATTGTTGACCTGAGACTTAGCAACCGTGTCGGAAAAATGTTGATGGGCACGGATTTAGCTGTGATCAGCTCTCACTATTTTTTCATCTGCAATGAGCTTGTTAACGCCGATATCTAGGTAATTAGAAAACACTGGGAGATCGATCTACGTTCCTATAATGAGATAACTACCAAGATAATAGTCCATCTGGTCGCAACCATACTAGTAATCTAGAACCAGTTTCTTGAGTCTTGAAAAAACCTCGTGCGTCCAGGAATTCCCAGGGTTTAATAGCATACAGTCAACATACATAGCCACCGTGGAACTTAGACGTGCGGACAGACTTGATAAGCTCAGCGATGGCTTTTGTTCGGCGTTGAGAAAGGCTAACCGTGATGAGATTGGGAAGGGATGCGCTGGGCCTATCAGTACCTCAGCACCAGCGGTAGGAAGTCCGCCTTTGGAGTGTACGCCTGAAACGATCAGCTATTAAAAAAGGTAGAGATCGGATTAAATCAACCTTGCGAGATAACCTTCCAGCCATGGGTGGTGGACGTTGAGCTACGATAATCAGCGCAGATATCACGGGCTGGGTTGATAAATTAGAATCAAAGATCTATTCAAAGGAGTTACGATAGCCTGCGCTAGATAGCAACAAAATGTGCAATTAAGTAAGAAGCGATGGTACAAGTGGAGGATTTTATTATACTGGCATGGTCCCAACACAGGAACAACCAGTTGACTGTAGACAAATGGAGTTGCAATACAGATAAATGAGGAAATGTCTCAAGTTGTTATTAGTATAGAACGTACGGATCGTCTCCGTCAGTTGAGCCGGAAGAAGCTTTGTGCGAGTTGGGACGTTCGTCGACCTCTGATTGAAAGCATCAGGTGCAGGAACCGCCTTAGACCAACTGATCCTCTCCAAACAAGGGAACGGGAAGTAGAGCGTCGTCGGTGACCAACAGCAGTGCTATAATGCCTTTGGACGGATCCAAAACCACTGGTCGCTGTGTTGTCCTGCAAATCAGAGAATGAATCCGGAATCATGTATACAACATTAAGCAAGATACCATGATACTTGGTTGAATCTTGGGACTGTCGGTCGAAGAGAGTGCACGACGATATACCAATGAGGTCCGATATAAACGTGAAAAGAAGAAGGAGGACAGACTAAGATGGTGGTTGCGGAACCTTTGTTTTGCCGTTCGTTGTACCTGTCGACGAGCAGTTGATCTTGTTTGAGATTTCTAGCAGATCACAAAACGCCACCGTTTGTGGATTTGTATACGCCAAGGCTGATTTAAGCCACGCAGTTAATGAGAATTCTACGTTGATAATATGGAGAGCACTCACGAGTCGGAGTGCCATGCTTCATCCTCCCGGTTTCCTTCGGCGATACAGTCGGCGCGGTTTTCACAAATTTCTGACAATCTTTCACAGCCCAACTACCGTTGAGCTTCTTGGGAACGTGTTCATTCACCCATCGAAGCTCTCGCTCAACGCTAGCGCGGGCCTGGACATCGTCCGGAAGGGGTACTTGCTCTTCTCCTAGGCAAAGCATGGGTTGGAAAGCACGTGTAATAGCAAGCCAATGAGGATCAAATAAAATCTCTGGCTTTGGGCGGCGGATGAATTGCTTCGCGGTGTCGAAAGCCGGGGAAGGAATATCAAGTACCTGTCTCAATCAGATTCGACTCGATCCAAATTATCGCAAACTTACTTCGAGGAACTTCCGACGTGGACGGCACTTGTCCAAGGCAAGAAATTTTGTTGTAGAAGGAGCGTCAGTTACTGTGGCCCCAATTTTGCGCATTGATGCGGTAGCACCAGTCTCCTTTGGCGCCTCATCCTCAGTCGTGATTTTATCCAGCTTGGCTCCTTTAACCGCGGAATTGTGAACGACTTCAGCTTCAAATCGAGTATGCATATGAGCCGCGAACCACCGTTTAGGTTTGAGAGTCTTAAGCAAGTTCATGAATGGCGGGGATCCCAAGTTTCCGGCTTCAATGTCTGACTTGAGGTAATCCTTGTTTTCGATGAGTGCTTGTACATTTCCGTGTTGCTCGATTGTGTTGGGCCAATCATGCGATATGAAAATGTCAGGTTGTGGCAGCTTCAAAACGATAAGGTTCAAGACAATAAGGAGGACCAAGGAAACATACGAGAGATAATTTGCGAACGCAATATTCCCTGACATGATAAATGCCCCTCATCGCATAAGAATTATAAGGTAGTTTGTGATTGTACCCTGAAAAGGCTTCAGAGAACAGCTAATCTGGCTGAGGTTTCAATGACGCACCTCTTTGATAATTATCTTCTTTGTAGATACCTGAAACACCTGAGATACGCAAGCCATTGACTATGACACTCCCTGCATGACCAAGGAAGTATATGTCAGGGGCGAGCCATCCGCCATGGTATCTGACCGAGAATAAGCAATGTTCGACACATTTCATCAGAACGCACAGTTCCCACAGATAATTCGATGCTTCGTGATTTCCTCCAATGACGATAGTCGGGATAGGTGCCTTCTTGACGCCAGAATAATACCTGTTAGGACCACAAGCACGTTTGCTCCGGCTGTAATACAAAAAAACCTATGATACCGATGAAAATTCCTTATTTCTCGATATTTGCTTGGACAAGACATAGTGTAAAGGTCAGAAAAGTTTCTTATAGCTTGAAAATCGCCGCAGATGAGCAGAAGGTCCACTTCATAACCATTTGCTCGTTCCAGTTGGGCGATGTGACTATAAATGGCATCCAATTCTCCATGGCAACAGCCTTCCACAGCGATCTAACGAGGATTCCTGTAATGAGCTGCTCGCTCACACAAAGAATGAAATTATTTGCCTTCATCGAGAGCTGAAAATTCAGGAAAGAGTGATTGTGACGATGTGACTCGTTACTAGTAATTCAGTCAGTGACAAAAGCTCGCCTTTGGGTCGCTTCTACAATCACCTGCATTCAGGTAGCTCTCTAAAAAAATTGTCAGGCCTTTAAAGGCTTTGTTCCATAGGAATCCCTGTGGAGGATTGAGGCCATTCACATGGACAAACACTTCTGCATCGTTATCTGAGGTTCAACGCCGCTTCATTGAAAGTTGACAAAGTCGTGAGCATAGAATAGTAAACACCTCCTTGGCCTCATCGTACTTATATTCCCGCGAGACCGGCAAGGTGAGCGCGTGCCCTCGACACCCTTTCGTGACTAGCAAAGCTTCTTCCTGGATTATGAGTATGTATTTTTAAACACTTTTTTGGTTGATACGGCGTATCACATGAAAGGGTAGCTCGATAAATCGCGTGCGGATCGACAGTGGATGGAAAGACCATGACCAATCATATGAGCCAATGTGCCTCAAGACACACACACTCGTGGGTACGTGGGTCTGATGTGCTGCAAAATGAACCAGAACCTGGGAGTGCAACGTTCGGAGATCATCAATTTTCTCAGTCGACCTGTCCTATCTCAAGAGTACAAAAAGCTCATAGTTTGTTTACCAGTACATCAAGCATTCTGTCTACCATGCCTTTCCAAGGAGCCTGTCTCTGTGGCCAGACTACAATCCATGTTCAATCTGATCACACTGATCAGGTACATACCGTCACTCGAATTGACCTCAGAATCCTATCTGAAAGTTTCTGTCAGATTGTATGTCACTGCCTGGACTGCAAGCAAACAAGTGGCAGCGCCTTCAGTACCAACATACTCGCCCCGCAGAAAAGTATTACTATCACAGGACCAATAAAAACTTTCGACATAAAAGCTCCTAGTGGTAACACCGGTATAATTCCTCGCTCATTGTCCCCAGAGCTCTCTTGTGCTCATTCCCGCATCAGTGTCCCGTATCTTTTGCAGCAACTGTGGCAGTGCAGTCTCCCACAAATCTGCAGCGTTTGGAGAAGCTCAGGCAATCCAAACTGGAAACTTCAAAGATTTCGCGAAAATTCCGGTTAGCACTGAGTGTAAGACGTTCCTCGTTTATTAGAGACATTGCGATTGTCATTGATTGATTCACTGCAGTATTTGTGAAGGATCGTTGGGATGGAATTCCTGCTATTGAGGGGGCAGCACAGTTCAGGATGATGCCTTCTTGAATGTACATGTACCTGGACTATCACGGACATATCTTGTTATTCCTGAAACGTTATCTGGTGAATTTCTCCTCTACGACCGCATTGAATTCCAGTACACCTACCTATGTGGTCTGATATCCGTCCTTTCTCTGTAAACCCGCCCTTCCTACCTCAACATGAAGATTCAATATCCAATGAGGGCCTGGGCGGCATCATTCAAATTTGAGACCTTTGGAAAGGAAGCGCATACCAAGTTGAAGCTCTTATGCGAGGCTTTCCTTGCACTAAATCGACTAAAAATGAGCTCTCGCTCTGCAAGGAGTCCGAGGTGACTACCCATCTTATTCCCGGACATCTTTCGCGCCGCACTTGTGAAGCAGCTATTAGGAACGACCTTCGTTCAATACAGCAGACGTAGCATATCTGAAATTTCTCCGGGCCAGCAGCAGCAGCAGACGTGGCATAACTTACTATCAAGGAGAAGATCGTTTGAAATGCAGAGCTCGTTATCAACTTTCAAGTCAATCAATTCAACAGATCAACAGTTACAGGCCACAAATCGTCAAGTTTGTCGAAATCACGAGAATGTCACAGGTCTATTTATTAAATCCATGGTTGAGATGGCATCTAGCATTTCATCATTTTTCCTTATTCCCAATACTAAGACCGTCACTGTGGGAGAATTCTGTTTTTGTGAGCGCTTCAAGGAAATTGCTAATATAGAGTTCGACATCCGGCCATGTCATGCTCGGGATTTTGTGGTAGGCAAGTGTCGAATACCCTCCATTAACTTTGAAGTAGCTGCGACCTGATTTGGTGTGTCCTTTAAAGTACGGGTGGATGGTCACCTGAAGTGGGGAGATGCAACTAGTGACATTTTTGTCCTCCGCGCAGATTTCTAGTACATAGAAGAAATGCAAACGCGAACGCCACAACGTCGGCAGATGGTCCCGCTGATGAAATCGAATGCACAGGTGTACTACCATCAGAACAATTATACCTATTGGTCATACATCTTGCATCAGGGGTACATACCCCTGATGCAAGATCTACTACTCCCTTACGTCCTCAATCCGCAGTACAAATCCTCCGCAGACATATATGCAGGCGATAACTGCGGACCCTTCTTGCAGCTCCACCTGTAACCATTTGCCTCCAGACACTTGGGAACCATGCAGCCTCAAGCGTCGGACTATTTCACTCGAAATAGCACAGCCAAAAGACCTCAGTCTAGATTCCTCGCAGAACCTATTCTAGTCACTAAACTGAAATATGGTCTGTTTCCCTCGAGTTGATGCATTTGAGTAGTGAATAACGTGAAATAACGACCTATAGATGATATCCTTCGCGCTGCAAAGACATTCCAGCGAACCTTTGCGGATGACCCAATTATGCGGTATATCCGCGATGTATGGCAATTCTTCTTGTGATACATCTTGCCTGCAGTATGGAGACCTGACCAAGCTGTAGGAACGTGAGCAAACTCGCGAAGAGGTCACGCTGGATCGATTTATGATTTCGCTGGAACTCTTTCTATGGATTCGGACGAAGCGGGTGTTCACAGTAAGAGGAGGAAGAGCAAACGTCGTTTGGTGCGTAGCGTACTTCAGTGCCGTAGAAATGCGGAACACGTTCTTCTCAACGCTGTGAAAATGACAGTACGCCTCCAAAAGATGACTCTACTCGACCAAGAAAGGATTCCGGGATCGATCTCGTTAAACGGCTGTTTGACTCGCTTCTTAAATATCGCTATAACAAGATGAGTGAGATGGAGAAACGGGTAAGCCATGGAACCGTCGTACCGGTAATACAAAGTTACAAGTTTATTTCCTCAGCGGCGGACCGAGGCCGACGAAAAGATGCAGGATACGGTGGTGCGGGCGTTTGGAAGTCGCGTCGAGAAGATGTGGATGATCGACAACTTGTGGACTGACGTCACACTGCGGAGGAGTGGTTATGGTGGCGCCCTCCTGGATACAGCGTTGGCGATGGTAAGGGTCAGGGCCATTATATGAGGGAACTGGTAGGTAAACTCATAGGCTCTGTTCATCCAGGCAGACTGGGCTGGCCAGTCGACATGGCTTCAGTCGTCGAACACTGCAAATGTAGGGTTTTATGCCCAACACGACTTCCAGCCAGTGGCGACGTTATTTCTGGGAGAAGAGGATCCTGCGTGGCACCACCAGCCTGTCAGAGTCAATATTGTATGTACCTAGCGCCTCTTTGGACGCACAGGCTGACCTGATGACAAGATGGTTCGAGAACCAAGATGGCCACCGCTCAACCTTAGAACTTAAAAAACATGGCGAGGGACAGACCTAAGATACCTGGAAAGGTCAGTACAAGAAGTGTACGGATAGAAAATGTAATATTACCGTTGTTATATATTGTTTTCATCGACATACTGTCAGGATAAGTATACAGCTTTTCACCAAGGGCACTGTTGTTCTGACATTGACACACGAACGAAGCTCATCAATTCCAGAAATGTCACGTTTCCATTCATCATGTCCTAAAAGGCGGATTGGTAAGTACAAAGAAACAGTCGAATGTTCACTTGATGTCATAAAGTAAGGTTATACTCGTACTCATTGCTGCCGCTCTGAGCAATCCAAAGTACAATGGCAGACAGCATCAGGGCAACACTTTGTGAGACATTGGCGTATCCATAGTAAGTGAACTGTTCACTATATCCGTTAAGAATATACTTCAGGATTAAGACAGTCTAGAAGGGGCGTGAGATTGTAAAAGGACGAAATGAAAGCCTATCAACATACGACGCTGCCTGCCAGCCCACCAGCCATGAGCGCAAATCCAATGAACAAGTACAATCTCGCTCTCCACACAGCCCGAGAGTCTCCAAAACCGTCGTCTCCACGAATGCGGTCTTTGTCAATGAGACTGATAATTAGATAGCCCAGCAAAGAGCAAATGCCCGGTATCCAGTCGACGAATGTTACATGCACAGGGGGAGGTGTATCGGGTTGACCCCATGGAGCATGCGCATGAGCAGACAAGACAGCAGCATCCAGAAATGTCCAATTGGCTAATGCAAACTTGGCGCTTCTTTTAGAATCGATGCGCGCCTCCATTATTCTAGTGCTTACCAATGCTCCAGCCAAGTAAACCCCAACAGTACGACGGTGTCTCCCGAGCGAAATTTCAGGGAATGGGTTCACGAAAACCCGTCGTGGGTCATAGTTAGAGCGAGGCAGCAACATAGTCGACAAAGAGGGCCACCTCGCCGTCGACTGCGGTGGTGAAAGGGCGGGATGGTGTGACTGTGATGGTGACTCAACAGTACTGAAAGTCGATGGGCCGTGGGAATTGTGATTCGGGCTGCGGTCGACCCATGTTCGAGTTTCAACCCGGATAGCTATGGGAGAGTGTAGCTTTTGGTACGAACTGTCGAATGGCGTTGTACTGGCGTCGGTGAAAAGTTTGGACATCAGTAGACTTTAGAGTCGTTAAACTCTGACAAGTCTGACAAGGAATGCAGCCATCCATGGAATTCTAGTGTAATTCTCGCGGCAATCACCAGATGAGACTTCCCAAGAACTTTCTTGCTTTATCTGTTCTACATCTATAAAGAGATAGAAACTTATTCATTTCAAATTCGATTTCTGTATAGAATAACGCTCAATCCTTCTCCAACTCTCTGCTCCGTTCGCACTCATCGGAATCTCAGTCTACTATATTGACAATCTTGGACGTCATGTGTTTTTAGTCAAGCCTTCTTGTGGTAGATCGGGGGAGTCCAAAGCGCCGTACACTTCCGGAGATCGTCACTTTTGGATGATCATTCAAGAAAATCCAGCGACCAATTTCAATAAGAAAAATGGCACAACCTTTATACGTTATTCATGCTCAAGATAGTTTATGACATACTTACTGGAGTAGCACCTATTGGTCAAAACGTCATTTTTATACATTTGTGGTTGACGTTAAGGAGGACAGCCCGTGCCATGAATGCATGACTATTCATAGCATGTAGTAATAGTAATAGTAATAGTATATTGCCGGCATGGTCGAATCGCTGAACACATCTATATAGAATGCGACAACGCCTGGGAATTGATGGCTGACTAAAAATTGGTCAGCGCTTATGTAATTATTACCTAACAAGCTGGGTTCAAAAAAAGTCGTCGCATTATAGGGAGCCAGCTGACTTTCAAATTTGAAACTGAGTGACGTTTTCGTGCCCAGGTCAACCCAAGTTGTTGCCACCTGATAAACTCTGAATTTTGAATAGATAAGAGTTACTAATCTACCTTCTTTGTTT
>JAGGAP010000317.1:0-35755 GCA_017657235.1 Termitomyces sp. T73sscA | reverse complement strand
TTGCATCGCCTCATTGCTTCCTCTGAGGGAGATGGAAAGTACAAGCTGTCGGAGAAGGAAGTGGTAATACTATACTCACTTGGATTACGGCTGATGCCTAAGAGAGGGTCATGGTAACCGGGCCATATGCGGGTACTATTTCCCCAATTGCTCCGCTTTCACTCAAGATCACAAAGCGTATTTGAGCATAATTACCTCTTGTCCCATCTGTTAGCAGTATAGAAAGGAGGTCACTACATGAACCTTTCCCTTTCACAATATTGGATGACAATCAGGACACAATTTCAATGAATAGCGAAACCCTGACCGAAACCATTCTGCCGAACCAATGCCAATAGCCGAGCCACTGAGTGGTAGATCAGCTCAATTTCTTATACCCACAGCGAGAAGAAAACACACCAGAGACGCTTGTTGAACGTTCTATGACAGAATCCGAGAAAGAGACAGAACGGCATAGGAAGAAAACATAGTTTGGTATATCCGGTCATTGGCTGCATATATTCGCGCGATAGGAAGTCTTAAGTCGTCGAAAAATTGCTCAAGTGTGATAGAAGTTTTCCAGAACTTCACTAAAACAGTATTAGCAGACAAATCTCTCCAGGGGATCTATGGCAATGAAGACTTGATTTTCGAGATAGAAATTCCCAGTAACTACCAGCCAGATCGCGTCAGAGGCAAGCTCGATATCCTGCAGACCCGAAAGCAAAAGTATGTGGTCTCCCTTGCCTCAGGCTCTTGCGCAATTCCATCAAATGGAGACTGGACATTTTTGTCTACCAAAGAAATCTGGATCGTGAGTCCGAGCTGAGGACGTCCTGATACTCCGAATTACTTCTCTGTCTGTTTATATAACCTGTGCATACCTCTGGACAAACAAAGCACATACCCAGAAGCCAAGTCACCACTTCCCTCTGGCAAACCCGTCATGACCCCCTAACACCACTGCCCCACCTCTTCCAGTCAATGAGGTGTTCTGGGCTTCCCGTACCCCAGACACTTCCACACCCACCGCAAAACTCCCGGCCGGAGTCATCGCCCTCACACCTGGATTTCTGTGACGTCGTTTCTGAAAACATTGTTCCATTGTTTCTTGCGCCTCTGTTATGAGTCCGTTGGATCGTTGGATATGAGGGTCATGAAATTGTCATCATCTGCTGTACTCGCGCCATCCCCCACCTCTGTTACTCCTCTCGCGCTTCAGCCTCGGGGTTCATTCGCTCATGCCAGAGAGGATAAACATGAAGGTCGCCAGCACACGGGAATTGTATCCTTGTGGACGTCGTGTATGTCCGAAAACTGCACTCAACCGGTGGCAAAAAGCGATTGATGCAAGGGTAGATTACACGCTTGCTATTAATCCTCAACTTCTTTCTTCCATGAAACCGCGTGCTCATGCATGAAGATGCGGCGACATATGCTCGATTGTTCACACTTGATTATGGTTTCTGACTATAGACAATCGCGATGATGCGCGTTAGATCGTGTCAATGAAACCTTCGATTTCCAATGTTAGACTGATTCATAGAACATTATAGATGTAGATACGCACTTTGTGTAGCGCCATTGGTCTGATGGCTTCTTGACATGAGCAAGACCAAGAAGTCACAGCGCCAAGGATCAAGCCCGGATGACTATACCGGGGTGGTAAAGAGAGATGGAGTTTGATATTGAGGTTGAGGCCTGTAGACAAAGTCTATCTATGACAACGATTCGTGCTTCACGGAATTAAGAACGTGACAGACGAGACGTGGGCAAAAGGGAAAACATTTGGCGAAGGGCAATTTTAGAATTGAGCGATAACCACCTGTTCCATCGATCGTAAGGGGGTTTATGTTGAAGACCGTACTCTACTCACCAGAGTTATCTTGCGAACGCTCGTTCTAGTCTCTTACCAACTTTAAGACACCAGATTCGTGCACGTAAGTCAATGGAAAACGAGCCTCCGTGTGGTTGTTCAGACTCTAGCACCTCGCAAAAGTCTGCGAGTAAACCGGGGTTATAAGGAACCTCGAGCAAAAGACATTGAGTTTGATATGTGGGTTGAGGCCTATAAACCGAAAAGTCTATCTATAACAGCAATTCGGGCTTCGCGGAACGTTCCTAAGAGCATGATAAACGAAAATAGTAAGAAACTCACTGTACGAGCGCTCTCGATAAGATCGAATTGCAGCTTCTTGTCGTCCTCTAGGCTGCTGAAACCCATGGATTCAAACTCGCCCCATGCCAAGCCCTGAAGCAGCCATCGCTGGTGTGCGTGTTCGTTCCGAGCGCCATGAAGCCATTGTTATCGCCGGCGGTGAGGGACGAGCACGAAGAAAACGCGTTCATTGGCGGTGGAAGTTGGCAAGCGTGTCCATACGCTTCCTGTACGCGTCATAATATCGGGAAGGAAGCTTGAGGGTGAGCCAATGCGGGCCCACTCCTTGCACCGAGGGCGTCGGCGTCCTGGCGTCCTGCCAGTAGATAAATACGAGTTGGAGATGCTCCATCGCATACACGCAGGGTGGCGGGGCCGAGACCGAAGAGCAGGGGGGGGCGAACAATGGAGGAGAGTCGGCGTGTGGCTAGAACTGAGGTAATGCCGAGAGTGTGATTAAAAGAATCTGGAGAACGTATCAAGCTCGCCAATGAGAGTCACAAAGTGTGCAAGCGGGTATCCCTCGGCTATAGAGGGAGAAGGATCAGTCACGGTTGAAGAAAAAGGTGAGCAGGACCCGTACCGACTTTGGAGACTTGGGACTCAAGATAGCGATCCCACAAGAGCAGCTTGTCTCTCCAACGTGACTTGGCGTCAGCGGCGGCCTGGGCAGTCTGGATTGCACACGCCTGTATGAGCTTCTTGATGCCGGATGGGTGAGGGAGACGATAAAGGGTGGTGCAGTACCGACCTCGTTGTAGGAAGTACGCGTACGGGATTGATGTCATCTGTAACCATGTTCGGTGCAGAGAATGATATTCGTGGATGACTTGCCAACTTAGATTGTGACTAATAAAGAAGTTGACAGGTAAACGTTTAAACATCAATCAAGCATCTGTAAAACTAAATCCTTCCTGACACAAATGGTGCACCGTAATATCATGGCGGTACGTGGCACCTGTGTTGGCAAACTTCTTGAAACTTCGGGCACTGCCCGTGGCACAGTACTATATATACTGCCGACAAACTTCTGTCACTCACAGCTAATGCTGTAGTACTTGGAGTATAGGTTAGACTGCCAGCAAACTGTTACTCTCCCCCATCTCTCGACCTTTCTTCCCTCCAGTATGTCTGACCCAACGACTATCTGCCCAACGGTTAGCGCCAATCCAGACGTCTCTGGGATTGGTGTTCGATGTGCCATCTATGTGCAGACTCTTCTCGGTTTCTTTCCAGCAACGTTGGTCCTCGATGGGCGGATATCAGCCACTGAACTCGGCGAGCTGAAGAAAAAGTTCATCACCCTTCTCGTTCCAGGCTTTGCCATCCTCATCTCGACCATCATACAGGCTCTTAATCACGGCATCTCTAATTACCATGCATCAATTGTTCTTAACCTCAGTTGGATGATCAACACCTCCCTCTCTATATACCTCCTACTCTACATCCATCACAGAGACTATCTCTCCAAGGTGGATCTCGATGAGGAACTCAGATTGGCAAGCCATGCCCCTCTAACCAAGGGATCTGTCATGTGGTTTTATGAGATAAAGAAAGCCTCAAAAGACCGTGTTCTCATCATAGGTTCCATCCATCTGTCACTCATTGCTGCTGTTGGTATTTGGCTCTGGAGTCATCCAGCTAGCTTTGGGAGCTCAGGATTGTGCTCATTGTCTGCAACAATATCTATATTTGGAAAACAAGTTCAGTTGGGATCAAAAGAATTGAGAATATGGTCTCTCTTGGTTTACAGTGCTGTCTTGATTCCATGGCTGAACCTTCTCATCCCCATTGCAATCTGTGTCATGCCACTGTACATATTGGAGCATGGTTTCAAGTTTTCACCCAATGTCAATTCATCAGCAAACAGTCTATTGATTTTGGCTACAATTGATATTGTTCTGGCTTTAACTACAGATTCGACTATACAAAACAACATACATCAATTTCAGCTGGCTGCTGAAGAACAATGGGCATTTGGCCAAATTCTTGCTGTTGTATTGCTTTGTGTTCCTTTTTATAATGATCTAGGGCCAATGTACAAAGTGCTTTTCATGAACGACTTGAACGATGCAAACCTCTTGAAAGCATCAAAGATGGGGAAGCAAAATGAAGTTGAAAATATATTGTGGCAGGTGGGAGAGCTAGGGGTTGGCTTAAATCAGAGAGGACAGCGCTTGTTCAGCGAATATATATTAGGTATGAACATAGTGCTTTTGGTGGAAAAGCTATTAATATTGTTGAATAGATCGTTGTTTAAGGGAGGCAGTTACAAATGGCCATTCGCATGTTGTGGAAGTTTTGCTAGCCTATCAAGCTAATCCAGACTCAAAAGGTGAGATAAATACTTATGCAGACTTTATGCTATTACAATTTGGATCTTAGATTCAGAAGGCAGACCACTTTGTTATGCTGCTGAAAAAGGCAATCTGAACATTGTGAAAGCTCTATTAGATCACAAAGCAGATGTGAATGTGAAAGGTGTGTTACAAACTAATTTAAATTGTTTGCAGCTAACAGTAACATTCAAGATAATTTGAATAAGTCTCCACTTCACTATGCAGCTGAAAAATCCCATCTGGACATTGTGAAAATTCTGTCAAACAATGATGCAAATACAAATTTAACAGGTGTGTTATAAACTAACTTAGATTTTCAGCTAACAGTAGCATTTCAGATAATAGTAACAAGTCTCCACTTCACTATGCAGCTAAAAAGGGCTGTCAACACATTGTAAAAGTTCTCTTAGATCACAAAGCAGATGTAAATATACAAGGTATGTGACAAACTATTTTAAATTGTGTACAGCTAACAATAGCATTTATTCCAGATAATTTGAATTGGTCTCCACTTCACTATGCAGCTAAAAAGGGCCATCTAGACACAGTGAGAATTTTGTTAGATTACAATGCAAATGCAGATGTGAAAGGTGGGTTACAAATTAATTTAAATTGTTTTTTTTTTAGCTAATAGTGGGATTTTAGATGATTCTGGCCACACTCCACTTTACTATGCATTTATAAATAACCATCAAAATATCGTGAATATTTTGATGACAATGAAAATAGAGAAACGTGTGTTACCACGCTGATAGTAGTATTTCAGATATTACCAAGCCTTGACCTCACTATTCAGCTAAATATTTTTATTACACAAATAAATATTTAAACTTAACAAGAGTCTGTCATTGTATTCACTGTATGGAGTAAAACTAAAAGCTGAGCTTGTACATGACTAACAAAAGTTATTGAAGTCTGTAAGAGTGATATAGCTTATAAATCCACTCTGAATATTAGCACAAGTGGTCATCACACTGATGGCTTAGATGTTTCTATAGATCAACCATTAAAAATTTATAAATTGTGATGACTGCAACTCCTGCAATAGAAATGATCAAAGGCCTGGCTTTGAAATGTTGCAGGTGCTATTTAAGCAGTATCCAATATCATGATGCCATGGATCATGACACAAATGTTCCATCTTGCTAAACATCAGCACAGTTTTATCACAGTGAAGAATTGCAAGAGAAAGAAAACACATACTGGATTTACATAGATATGAATAAATACAAATCAATAGACACGATTTAAAAAAGGGTCCAAATGACTAAGAGAGACCTTGCTAAAAACACAAGCAATAAGGACTAAAGGATAATATCTGTATCTCTCAGATGTCACATGTGCCCCGAATTCTGTGATATCGAGAGACCAAGGTGTCATAAAAGAAGAAGAGTCTGGAAGGACCTCAGCTGCAGACCCCGTGGCCACATAAAGCACTAGCAAAAGGCAAAGGAAAGAGAGTCATTGATTGTGGCAAATGTGAGATCCTGCAGACTTGACTGTGCATCTCATGATTAATTCTGCACATTTCCATTAAACATCTTTCTCAGCTTTGGCACGAAATTTGATATGGTCACCGCTGGACTAAGGCAATATTCTAAGCAGATTTGGGTGTTGTCATGGCGAAGCAAGATGATATCCTCACAATGGATGATCATGGTGATTAGACGACGCAACGTACAGTTCCTTTCTTATTCAAGCCAAAAACCACTTTTCAAACCAACTTTTACATCTGGGTCACTGTCTTTTTGGACAGGTTGCCCAGTATAAAGCTGTCGGGGGTACCTAACCGCGTAAGCAGTGTAAGGCTGTGTCGGTCCCGGTTTCTGGTAGAGGCTGCGATAAATTGGGGAGCCGCCGAACTGATTGTCACACTCACGGGTGAGTACCCGGGGAACGGATATGCGGCAGGTCCGCTGAATGCGGGGTTCACAGGTGCCGTCTTTGGCTCCTTGTTGGCGCTGAACTTGCCGTGGTACCGCATCTCTGGCGTCGGTGGGAAGCGCACGCGCTTCCCAGACACTGCCCCGGCGGAACGACCTGGGAAGTTGTATGCACGCGGATCAGAAGGACTATCGGCGCCAGGAGTGTGCGGGTACCCTGCTGGCGTCTCGGGGAACGAAGTAGGTGGGCCCGGTGAATCTGTCGTTCTCGGGATGTACGCAGATGGAGGGAGTGGATAGCCTGCTGGTGACCGGTGATCAAAGCTCGTGACGTAGGTCGTTGGAGGCCCTTGGATCTGCGAGGGTTCAATTTGGTAAACAGAAGCGATGGCATCTTGTCGCTCCCTCTCCCTTCGTCTGCGTATGCAAAAACAAATGCCTAATGATACCACGATCGATACTACTATGGTCGAGAATTCAGTATGCTAGGACCGTTCACACTGTGAAAGACATACGAAGAGACCCTCCCAGGAAAATGGCAATTCGAGCACCAACAGGTAAGCGTTGTGTGCATTGCCACAGCCCATCACTGAAAATTCCAAACTATGGTTAGCAGGTCTATCTTCGACCCCACCTTGACTCACACTCACAATGTGGTATAGCAAACCTGATCAGCTGCGACTCCCGGAATCGCGCCGATACTCCATACCAATGCAACAGTTCCGCCTATAACTCGAAGACCTATATACGCATGTACCCAAATCTCAGTGTTCCGTCAAACCCCGAGACAAGAACCGTACTCACTTGAGCCCGAATTCCGCGTCATCGTATCGCTTCAAACGAACTTCGCAACAAAATATCTAAGAAGGTTAACTTCCTAGAAATTTGCCAAACAATGGACCAAGTCTGAAGAACCCGCCCAGCAGGACTTCTTGTGAGGAGGATAGTTAAGAAGGGGGGGTGAGATCAACTCGCAAAAGGTTCACCACGGCTATGGGTCGATTATATGTATCGCCAGATTTGTCCCCCTTGATGGAGACTGTTGATCAGTTTCTGACACAAGTGGACAACTTTGATGATGGTAACTGCGCAGATAGTCACGCAAGCGTGGAACGCCGAATACATCTGACTTGGCCACAAGTAGGCGCGAGACGCTCTTGAACGCAAGCTGCTCTCTTGACGCACGCAGGACCACTAGTGAAGTCTACCAGATTATTTCTTTCAATCGTTGACAATCTACCAAGAATACTCATACACCAACATTTTCTTTACACTGCCAAGTACACACCTAAACCCACCGCTGCACGACGACGCTGTTAGTAAGGCCCGCAGCCTCAATCGTGACATCTAAATCATCCAAGATGCGATTTGGGAATGTTGTCCCAATCGTATAAGGTCGTGTCGTATTCTCAGGGCGTGCGCTGAAAGAATAACTCATGAGTCTGATAATCATGAGGCTATCACGAACCAAGATGACGTACGCATTAATGAAATTTCTCAAGTCACTGACTTTGTGCGTCAAGTTCATGCGACATACAATCCTGAGAATCCGTCAATCGATGTTGAAACATCCAAAAATCAACTAAATGGAGTACCTCGTCCCATCCGCCAAGCGAATCTGCACACTAGTCGTTGGCAATGTTTGGTCAACTTCAAATCGCGTAATCACACTCTGTCGCTCCCCGACGGCGGTCGAGGTCCGCTGAGAAGAAGTCGGGAATTGTCCGGGCATAGGAGTCGAATCATTAGACAATCTTGCAGTTGAGATCTCCGGTACTGGTGCGCCAAGACGGTGACCAGAACCAGAGAAGGCTCGAGAGCCCTGAGGTGGGATGTAGGCCTCGTGTATTCTCTGGGAAATGCGAATATCCACAGGCTGTCCCACGCGGAGGTTGAGGATGTGGGGTGGAGCTTGGCTGAGCAAGTATTAGAGGGTTATCCATGACAGAAAAAGAGAAACGTACCCGGAACGCAGTTGGTCAAGGAGCTCGGCATGTTCAGGATTGTTGTAGTCCATTAGGGGCCCATCTTCAATAGAGAATCCATTGCTCCACAATGTCAAGTGGCGAACAGCAGGAGCCTCGTCTTCTGTGGGGCTAGACATTAATACGAGAAATCGTATTTAAATGCCTGTACAAACCAGGTGATGCATTGGGATCCGGAACATACGAGCTCTCTACTTCATCACTTCCAAGTGTGTGACCTCCACCATGGAAGGGCCCTGAAGGAGGAGACGCATCCCTTCGCGTGCCACCTCTGACCATAAGATATGTGCGTAAGCAGCATTGACTCTGAGTTAAGACTTTGAAAGACGTACTGTGCAGCAAGGCGTAGAAGATCGCGAACTAAATCACCTCCTGGCATTCGAGACCGATTATCTGGATTTTGAATTGAGATACCGCTTTGGGGGAAAAGTTCAGGTCACTTGTCGCCAATCGTTCATACTTTGCGCACCTGCGTTCGCCGCCCGCAAACCACGATTCTCCCCTACCAGGCTCGTCCTCGTCAGAGTCGTCGTCGTCTTGGCCTGCACCAGAACCCCCAAAACTAGGCCCGACACCGCCAGCCTGCGAGTTAAGGCCACTGATTGTTCCAAATCGCGAGCCGTTACGACTGTTGTTATCCCCACCGTTTCTTGATGAGATCGTATGACGATTAGCTCTTCACTCTCGCGACAAAAATATGGATCTGTCGACATACCCCGACCAGTTGCCTATACGACCTACCCGAGAGGCCTGAGTCGGTCTGGCCCATGAAGCAGGCAAAGGTTCAGCGGCACCGCCTCCTAGAGAGCGTCCTCCACCAGCTATATTGCTATTGTCGCCGTCGGACATGATGATCAAGAGATACGAAAGAGTTTGAAGCGTGACGCGTCTCTTGACTGTTGTGGATCATGGCTACAGGCAAACAAGCAACAGTTCGGTCATGGTGACAGGTCTGAGATCTGAGATCTAAGCGCCGTGTTTCAACGCGTCCCATCACGGGCAACCGTCGGGTTCACCTTGCGTCCAATAAAATCCTTTGAGATAGGACTTGCCACTTGGGAAATAGCTGCTTATTGATGGAACAGCACTGCTACAGGCTACTCTATCCTCAGCAACCTAGAGCTTCTACGTAGCATCATTGATCATCGATCAGGTCCTGGAATCGAGTTCGAGGTTCTGTACGTTCACCGATCGCCGCTACCACGGCCTATTTTTTGAGCCCGTCATGCCCTGTGTAGAGATGGTGTACTGCTTTTCCTTTGTTGATTGCATCGTCTCATTCCTAGCCCGAGCCTACGGCAACTTGGGTTGAACAATGACTGATTATCTACGTACATAATAAGAAGCCCACGCGTCGTCATTCTCGAGTAACAAGGACCATCTGCGAAAGAGTCGGACACTGACATCGAACATCATAGCACCAGGATTCAAGAAACAAGCATCTATTCTTTAATAACCTCTCAGCGATTGACGGTCTTCCACTAAAATCTAACTTGGTCCTGATGTTCACTTATAAAGCTCGTAGGTGATTGCTCTGGATCAGTCTTGTTTCGTTCTTGAATCAAAGAACTTCTTTGGATCTATAAGAAACCGGTATGGTTTATTCATTGAAATTTCACAGAACATGACGTCCATAAAATACGACGTCATATTTGTAAAAGATATGAATAAGAAAGATCCAATGCAATGGAGGCAAACTGGATAGTTGGTTACAGGAAGAGAATATACGTGACAACACGGACAACGGAAGCAACTTGAAAAAGGGGGACATGTATATGTCGTCCATGATACGTTATTGGAAGAAAAGTGATGGTAGCACGAGAGCGACAAGAGCAATGGGAGAGTAAAGTGACGGAGAGGATGTATAGTTCGATAGAGACATATGTCGTCCAGAATCATGATGCGTTATAGGGATAACGAGTATTTCCTGACTAATAATACATACATACCTCTAACGATAGATAGACGTTAGATGTCAAGTGATATCACAGTTGTGGGTGGAGTACATGAAGAATATGCACCAACACTCTGATACGTAATTGTGGCGCCACGAGGGGAGGTCCAGAAAAGTGACTGAAGATCATGTAGAAGTTGTGCCGACAATGGAGGTAGGATGGGTGGAAAGGACGAGTGACGCATGAGGTAACATAAAATTAATTCGTTCCTTGTTCAGGCGTCAGCATAGCTTGCCGCTACGGCAGCGACGATGGTAGCCCAAGTAGGTTGTTCAATGGCCATAATATCAGCAAAGTTATTCCAAACGGCGGCTGGTGCTTGAACTCCATTTGTGTTGAAAGTGGTATCGATAAAAGTATGGTCGTAGCCGGCAGCATCGGCGTTCGTGAAACCTGTGTTATACTCGGCATAGCCAGAGCCGGCGTCATTCTGGGAGTAGGGGATGGGATAGGCTCCATTTAGTTCAGCGGAGGCATCAAACTCGGTCGTCTGTCCGTACAGATCATTCACTTCGTACGTGTTGGAAGGTTGATACAACCCGCTGTCGGCATGAAGAAGACCTCTGTATGCGACGGTGTCTCCTCCCTGAATTTGGCCGCTGAGCTCCGCTGACTGGTAGTCATACACTTGAGATGCAGAAAAGGGCTGATTGGCGGTACAGCTCATGCAAGGTTGGGAAGGTTGGCCATAATAATCCAATGGCTGTGCCTCATTATTTAGCATCATCATATCAAAGGTATCGGGGGACTAGAAAAAAAATATGAACGATGAGTTGGCATGTTATACACGCAGGAAAACTTACAGAAATGGGATTATCATAGAAGGTATAGTCGGCATTGGCCATGGCGTAATGATCACTGGAGGCCATCGCAGGACTAAGTGCGTCGACATTGCCGGAGGCAACGACATGCTGATCGTTGAGGGCCGGGGCTAGCGCAGA
Source organism: Termitomyces sp. T73sscA (assembly GCA_017657235.1). Classification (NCBI taxonomy): domain Eukaryota; kingdom Fungi; phylum Basidiomycota; class Agaricomycetes; order Agaricales; family Lyophyllaceae; genus Termitomyces; species Termitomyces sp. T73sscA. The sequence goes on along the minus strand of JAGGAP010000317.1, from coordinate 24,515 downwards.
ACCAAGCGTAACGCCATTGTCGGCAAAGATGTATTGATCGACGGGGGATACCATAGAACCGAGCTCGATACCATCATGGACAGGGTATTGGTGGCAAGGAGCCACCGCAGAAATGAGCCCAACGACATCACTGGGAGCCGCAGCCACGTTGTATGCCTCGGGCCACTCACCAATTGATGTATGAACATTGGTCTGAGTGGGCGCGAGGACAACGGTAGAAGTCGATGCCACCTTTACTTTCTTTGTCCGCCTCGGCTTCGTCACAGTTCCTCGCTTGGCCTTCTTTGGCTGCTGCTTGCCGTCTAATCCCCTCGGCCTGGGTCTGTACTTGTAACCAGGATTGAGCGCAAGGTGCTCCATCTTCTTCTCTTTTGCGAGTCGCTCGAAGTGTCTTACTACCTCGTCGGGCTCATTCCGCCACTGATGGGCAATCGTCTTGGACATTTGCGACAGATCATGCTTCTCACCAGGATGCGCTTCGAAATACTCCCTCATTTTGGATATCCGGTAGATAAGCCACACGTTGGGGGGTCTTTTGACGTGTGACTTCTCGGTAGCGACCTCGACAGAGGGTTCGGTAGAGGAAGCAGACATGTTGACGTCGAAATATAGAGGTTCGCTAGGTGGGTGGTGGAGAAGCGAAAGGGAAGTAGAGGAAACGGAAGCGGGATGTTGGTAGTCTTTTAAAGTAAAACTCGAGTGGCCAGAGTTGAAATATCTGTTTGCACGTGGCCCGATAATCACCCTGGCCACAAAGGACTTATCCTAGGAAAACAAGAAACCGGCGGAATAAACTTGTCTAAACAACCACCCAGTCTCTCAAGAACGAGAGGGTATGAGGAACGCTGAAATTTTTATGAGAATCTCGCCAGCCCATCCAAGCTTGACCGCAGGTCTTTGACATCACCGTCTCCTTACAAGTTGAGTAATACTAGTCGACCGCTTTGGCAAGTTATGTCGGACTGATATGTTCGATTGCAGAAATCGCTGCCCAAGCGACAACTAGTCAAAGCTATAATTCCATCGCACGTTGGGGCCGCAAGGACAATCCACGACACAGAAAGCCGACAGTGATCTGAATATTGCTTTGAGTGACCTCGGTCCAAATTCGCCTTAAAAAGATGCTCATACCTATTCATTTTAGTGTAAATTACCAGATTAATTGCCCACGACATACAAGGAACACCTGGTAATTTGGCATACACATTTGGCTACAAGTCTTCTTGTGATATGAACTCTTTGAGTCCTCGGAAAATTGCTTGACTCTGATGTAAGTTTTTGCGAAATCCCAGACAGTTATGGGGAACGCTGAACTTTTAATGAGAAACTCGCCAGAAGTCTTGATCCTTGCACGTTGAAGCTTGAGTGCAGATCTTTGATGTCACCGTTCCCCTTGCAAGCTGAGTGGTAAACCGTTTTGGCAAGTATGACTGACTGATATGTTCAATTGCAGAAATCAGAGCCCAGGCGACAATGAGTCGAAGCCATAATAACATTAAAACATTGCGTCCGAAAATATAATCCACGACACGGAACGCCGATGGTAACCTGAATATTGCTTTGAGTGGCCTCGGCCTAAATCACCTTGCAGAAAAGATGCTCATACCTGACCAGATGATTAAGGAATTATCAGATTACCTGTCCACGGCATACGAAGAAAACTTCATAGCAGACATGTCTGGTTCATCTTCTGGGCGACAGAAGCTCCTCGAGTCTCGGAGGATTTCTCGAATAACATTAAAACATTGCGTCCGAAAGGATAATCCACGACATGGAACGCCGATGGTAACCTGAATATTGCTTTGAGTGGCCTCGGCCTAAATCACCTTGCAGAAAAGATGCTCATACCTGACCAGATGATTGACGAATTATCAGATTAACTGTCCACGGCATACGAAGAAAACTTCAAAGCAGACATGTCTGGTTCATCTTCTGGGCGATAGAAGCTCCTCGAGTCTCGGAGGATTTCTCGAATTTGATTTAAGTTTTCCAAGGCCTCACTATCCCACATAGTATCGATTGACAGATAACCCCGCTTGGAGTGGGAAGGGGAATCTATCAGAAGCAAGTTCGATATCCTGCGCGAAACCTATAGCAAAAGTATGTGATCTCCGACACTTCAAGCTCTGTAGCGAATCCATTGATTCCGGGAGAGTTGTATCGGTCAGACAACCCAAAGGGATCCGTATCATGAGTTCAGATGCTCAGGCATCCTGATACTGTGAAAATCCTCTTCAAATCATTGCTTGAAAGACACGAACTCGTGGATTTGAGAGTTAATCTTTCTTCTCTGGTAGGAAGTTAGCTGCCACACAGGAGAATGGTTCTCACACGGGGCTACCTACATTTAACACGACCTCTATAACGGAAGATATCAAGTTATGGCTGGCCATGGGGATTCCTTGAAGCTCACTGGGTGCTCAGGGATATTTGACTTATCAGAATTCTCACGCGCAATTTGGAACGGCGGCGCGTGACTACCTACTGAGGCAGCAACTGAACTACATGGTGTGCGTCATGTCGCTGAAATACCTGGACAGGACTTCTGACACATGGACGGTCACTCTCGAGGACGTTCTTACAATTAGCCGAAACTGGCGAGAGGAGACAAGCAAGAAAATTCGAGTCAATTGAAAGAGTCCGCGCATGCCTGCTCAAAGAGCGGAAGTATGAAGAGTATCAGTTGAGTTGAACGTTGAACCTTTGAACTCAAGGTTTTAGCCATTTTCTCACTTCCGTCAGTTTCTAGTTGACTCCCCCCAGTAGGCCATAGATCTGACCTACAATCAGCTCTCCGCCCCTGCTCTGCATCCTTACCCCCTTTCTCTCTCGCAGACTATACTGATGGCCAAGCACTCCATCCGTCGAGGTCGCTCTTTCTTCTGTAATGTCGCAGCAGACTTGGACTTCAGGACGTATAAGTACCATCACATTTAGCAATGAAAGCCGTCTTGTTACGCTCAATGAGTTCCTACCGATATCCGACGCCGACGCACATCGTCCTTGTCCTGCGGATTAACGCACCATCTATCAACGACGCCTTCTACAGAACGACGCCTTTTACAGGAAGTGTTTGTAAGTGTCTGGGATACATGTAGAACTTGAAATAGGTACTGATGAAGGGATGCAATAGAACGAGCCCAATACACTTCTGCAAATAGGATAACGAGATTGTCCCGGCTGGGAGATGGGCGGATAGATATATGCTTCCGGTCCCTGGATGTACTAGCATCAACGGACGAGTTTTGTGCGTATTCTTATGTACCATGACAATTTGTCCTAGAGACACAGCAGGAGTTTGTCTTGATCTAAAGGTGCAAACGATGGGATCCGTACGAGGTAAGTGGGGATACACAGCGATGCTTGCGCTGCCATCTTTAAATTCACATCGCATCACAGCTCCTAGTTGCTTCTTTCCTCTTCCATGCTAGGTCCGACTTCGATTTCTAGGCACAGGATCTCCCTTTCCTAAGAGTGACGCAGTTCGAGCCGATCCCATTGAGATAGGGCGATGCAAGATGAGTTGGTCCACGACTATGTGGGAACGTATTTCATTCGGGCGTTAAGTGGATTAGACTTACATCAAAACTGGATCTCCTCAGAACTACCGAATTACTCTCTTTTGTTCGTGAAAATTCAGATGATATTTCATAAAATCGAGATCTAGACCTTTCAGATCCAGTGGTGGGTAGGTAGAATTACCCGGTGTAGATTATCTCATGAATATGAAATCATTTACTTGACACGGTGTTCTCAGACTATTTAGTTTCTGACCATCGTGAATTTCTGTGTCGCGGCCTTTGGAGTTTTTTCTTATACCCATTCAGTATGTACGACCGACACATGGAATAGAATTCAGGATCGAAATTGTACTGGACTAAGAGCTTCAAGCCTTTTAGAGTGCGAAAAAGCGTCTCAAGAGACAAAGATTATGCAAGGATCTGCGTTTACGCACTTCACAGTCGGATCGCTGGCAGCCATTGATGTCGTGTCTCGAGGGAATGCATACTTATGTCTTGCCAATATTGTCTGACTTCTTCAATATTACAGGATTCAAGTGTTTGGGAAGCACATATCCCGTTTGAAGTGCCACCAGAAGCCACCAGAAGATAATTCTGCGAGGAAAGCAAACTGCCTAATACATACACACTATACTACACTTATGATGTACCAACGTACCTTACGCACGCCTCTTAGCCCTGCAGAAATAACTGAATCGATCAATTCATTCTCTCCCACAGCTATATTCATCGGAGAAATGTTACAGTCGGGCTCGCACGTCTTTACCTACGATGTTGTCATCCCAGATTAAAAATGATTTTCATTTGTCTAGCATAAGTCCAAGATACATATACAGAACTGGAATAGAAGAAGACTCCAACGTGGTGGCATTTGTGCAAATACATAGAGAAGCTAATGGGCACAGAAGGCATAATCGATCGTGAGTGAAGTTACTTTACGAGGGGTGGAAATGGGTCGTGGGAGACGAGAAAGTGTAAGAGCACAGCAAAGCAGGGCGCGTTACCTAGAAGCGAGGTAATGCGAGTGCGTTTTGGAGAGCCAGGAAGAATGGTGTCAAGTTGCGAAGGGGTGAAGAGGTCGAGTGGCAATAAGGTGGCCAAGAACGTATAGATGGAGAGTATTGGAACATGGTCAGAGTTGAGAGATAAACGTACGTCATAAAGTACAATGAGGAAATTCTTCTTCGGGCCAGTGAACGTAAGGGAAAGTCTTAGTAAAGGCAAGGATTTCGGTGCATAACCGCCTTGCTCCAAACGTCGGTAGGTCGCGTTTGGGAGCGAATCCGTCTCCCAATCTTTTCAACCTGTAGTCATAGCGAGTACAGTTGGATGGGTGACGCTATTCCCGAAAGAGTATTGGAGTGAGAGATATTTAGTTGCTTTGACTGACTCAAATTTATCGTTGGGTAAGTCTCAAATACAGGTCCCTCTTGTTCATTGCACTTGAGGAGCCCATACGTGAAGACAGCTCGGCAGCTGGTAGGTCTCACTGAGAGTAGACGCTGAACGTTGAACGTAATGTCGGGAGCGAGATATGTACACGTGACTTGAGTCATTAGGGCCGGACGTAAGGCAAACCCTAATTTTTCGACTCGTTGACAGGTCGAATAATTGACAAAAGACGAATCTTGCGCACCTGCAAGTCCAAACTCTTCTGGTGCGCCACACTTTTCTTATCTTTTCGTTCTATTCTCATAGACATACAGAAATCATGGCTCCGTTTTCCAAGCCAGAGACGGTGCTCAAGCAAGCCGAGGGACTTGTGTCCGTCGGTCAGACCCACGCCGCTCTCCAGTCTCTTACAGAAATGTTTACCTCAAAACGATTTCGTTCAACGCCTCTCACGTCACTCGAACCCATCATGATGCGTTTCGTTGAGCTTTGTGTCGATATGCGGAAGGGGCGCACTGCCAAGGAGGGGCTCATGCAATATAAGAACATCGCACAAAATACGAGCGTACAGAGCATCGAATCTGTTATCACCCGCTTCGTTCAGCTTGCTGATGCAAAGGTCCGTGAGGCGCAAGAAAAAGCCGCTGTTCAGTCCGCCGTCGACGTAGACGACCTGGAAGCCAGTGAAACCCCCGAAAGCATCCTATTAGGCGCTGTCAGTGGAGACCAGAGCAAGGACCGTACCGATCGTGCACTCGTCACTCCATGGCTCAAGTTTCTGTGGGAAAGCTACCGAACCTCTCTTGAGACTTTGAAGAACAATGCTCGGCTTGAGGCCATTTATCAGGCATGTATTTACCAAAACGAATGCCAAAATCGAGTCTTGCCGCTAACTGCCGATTTAGCAAATTGCACAACAAGCATTTAAATTCTGTTTGAAGCACCAACGTAAAGTCGAGTTCCGCCGCCTTTGTGAGACTCTCCGTCTCCATCTTTCCAATGTTGCCAAGTACTCGCATCAACCTCATTCGATCAACCTCTCTGATGCCGATACCCTGCAACATCATCTTGACACCCGTTTTGCGCAATTGAATACCTCCGTTGAGCTCGAGCTTTGGCAAGAGGCTTTCCGTTCCGTCGAAGACGTCCACAACTTGTTGACAATGGCGAAAAAGGCACCCCGCCCGGCTATGATGGCTAACTATTACGAGAAGCTGACAAAAATCTTCCTTATGAGTGGTAACGCGTTGTATCATGCTGCTGCCTGGGGAAAATATTATTCCGTCGTCACCAGCATTGGCGGTAAGACTGACGAGGAGCTCAGCAAGTTGGCGGGTCAAGTTCTCGTCAGTGCCCTCGCTGTTCCCGTCGGTCTAACCAATGAAGACCACGACGAACTCAAGGGGAAGAATAGTCGTTTAACTGCTCTTCTTAACCTCACAAAAGTGCCTACTCGCGCGGGTCTTCTCAAGGACGCTGTATGCTGTCTTCTCTTTCCAAAAGATATCAAGCTGATCATTAACATCGTAGTTATCTCGTGACGTCCTCAAACTCTCGCCGCCGCCCATTAAAGCCCTCTACAACATTCTTGAAGTCACATTCGATCCCCTCACCCTCTGCAAATCCATTGCGCCTCTCTTAATATCCCTCTCAACCACCTCAGACCCCTCCTCTCCCTATGCGCCGTACCTCATGCTCCTCCAGCGTGCCCTTCTCTCCCGCCTCCTTTCCCAACTCTCGCAAGTATACTCAACCATCACGCTCTCGAGCCTCCTGTCATTTGTCGAGCCTCTCCGTGCCGCGGGTGTTCCAGGAGCATACGACGATGCTCAGATTGAGGGCTACATCATGGGATGCGCAAGGCGCGGAGAACTCAATATACGTGTCGATCACAAGTCGGGTAGCATCACATTTGTCGATGATGCCTTCGAAGATACGGAGGGGGCCAGTACGTCCGAGAAGGGCGTGCAGCCTACCATGGCCGAGCTGGTCCGTACGAGGCTGAGCAAAATAGCCACGTGCCTGCATACGTCGCTTGAACGTCTGGATAGGGAAGAGAAGAGGGCAAGAGGAGAGAACATGGAGGAAGCAGAGGAGAGGCAGAGGCAGAAGTTCTCTGCACTTGTTGCGGCTGCTGAGAACGAGAGGAAGGCGCTGCAGATTAGGAGGGCGTTGGTTGCGAGGAGAAGGGAGTTGCTGAGTGAGTTGAGTGTGAGGAAGGAGAAGGAGGAGACGAGCAGGAGGGCGGAGATATCAAGGAGGGAGAAGGAGGAGGAGACTAGGAGGATGAGGGAGGAAATCAGAAGGAAGGAGCAAGAGAGGGCGAAGAAGGAGTTGGAGAGTATCAGGATTGACGAGGCTAAGAAATATGCGCAGAGTTTGGTGGACAAGGGTATTCTCAAGCCCAACGATGTTGATGTGAGTTTTGTTCTGGAACTTGTTCCTGTTCGTGGTTTCTAATGGCTTTTGGTGCAGAAACTCGACACGATTGATACGGAAGGTCTCATTGTTATTCAAGTGCAACAACTTGAAAAAGAGAAAAAGGAGCTTTCCGAGCGTTTGCGTATCGTCCACAAACGTGTGGATCACATTGAGCGTGCTTATCGTAAGGAAGAACGACCTCTCTTGGTCAAGGATTACGAGTTGCAACAAAAGACCGATCGGGAGACGCACGAGGCTATTCAACGAGTTCGTCTGGAGTCAGCACGTACCGCGCATGAGGAGGACATGGCTACTAAAGTTCGTCTTGCACGTATGATCGACGATTATCATGCGCGTCGCGAGGTTATCGTTGCGAAGAAAGCGTCGGAATACGCGAAGAAGAAGCAAGCAGCATCCAAGAAGATCGAAGAGGAGAAAACGAAGAGGAGGAATACGGTGCTCAAAGCTCGCGAAGAGGAGAGAGTGCGGTTGGAGAAGGAGGAGAAACTCAGGAGGGAGAAGGAAGAGGAGGAGGCCAGGATTGCTGCGGGTTTGTGTCATTGTCCTTTATTAGACCGATACCTCTGTTCATTTGGCTTTTTCCTACAGAACATGCAGCAGAAGCGGAGCGCAAACAAGCCGAGGAAGAAGCTGCTGCTGCTGCTGCCGAAGCCACGAAACGCGAGGCAGAAGAAAAAGCTTCGGTAGTCCGTAAAGAACGCGAGGCAGAGCGTGCTGCAGCTGCCGAACAAGCACGACTTCGGATACAACGCGAGGAGGAAGCTGAGGCCCGCGCTCGCGCTCGTCAGACCGAGAAAACCCAACCCGTTCGTGCACCGGTCCCCGCCCGCGCCAATGGTTCCGACAATGTGTGGCGCCGCCCGGGAGCGGCCACTCCACGTTCTGAAAGTCCTGCTTCTGGTGCTGTGCCTCCACGGTTCAGTAACGCTCCAGCGGCAGGAGGATGGCGTGAAAGGGAGGCTAAAAAGGCTAGTAATGGACCGGCTCCGGCTCCTCTTTCACGCACTGCTGGTACGGCATTGTCGCGTCCTGGAGCATCTACACGCGAAGAGCCTAAAAAGGACGAGGATGGATTCCAGCCAGCGAAGCAGGTATATCGCCCGAGACAATTAAGGGGTTAGTTGTATGTAGCTTTGTGCACATGTCTCTTCACGGATTATTATTCTATTCTATTCTCTTGCTCTCTTCGTAGTCCTGTCTTTTGGTGAGAAGCAACAATCATCAGGATGATTCACGCGCACAAAATGGGATTCAATAACACCTAGGTGAGTATCGTGCTTGGATATACATAATTAGTTAAGAGCCTATTCAGCACGATTCCAAATTTGTAGAGATTCTTGCTGATAAACCGTAGTAAAATAGTATGTGACTTGATGTGACAATTTCATTTCCCCTTTGGGCGAATGACTTCATTTACAATTTCAAGACAAAACCATTCCCCTCTATTCAGCTGACTGAAGAGCAATACCTGCAGGAACTCTGTTTTCTAATCACCCTAAGATCAGCCTTATAGCATGTTGGACTGAATAAACTATCGTTTGTCATACTCAGGTCAATATGGTTTACAGACTTAGTTTGCATATACAGCCTCAGTTTTTCTTATCTGCACCTGAGGCTGTGAATATCTCGTTATATTTTCATTTCTAGCAGATTATCTCATGCTCATGTTTAGCATTCGTTATTCATTTTTTGCTACTCATAGGTACATAATCAAGTTGCTTCTTTGTCTTCTTGACATGCACCTGAGACCCAGTTGTTATTTCTTCATCTCACGATACTCACAGGCTTATCATAGAATGCTGAACAGCCACCCACAGTTGCATAGAAGTCAGAGAAAACCGAGAACAAATGGTTGGGTCTCAGCATATTCCGAGATTACTACATTAGGTATATTATATTAGCGGAATCTACAAATTCGGAATCATGCTGAACAGGCTCATACACAGTGGATCATGCATGGAACAACAAGCAGAAATACATCGATATCACTACAAGGGGAAAACAAATACTTGGGACCGGCCAGGGAATATCAAAGGGATTCACTTGTCACACTAGAGCAGGCTCGTCAGCAAACTCAAATGGGGAGGGGTTCAAATTCACTTGCCTTTGAGACGCTTAAGAATTCCGCCATACTGGCATAATTGGAGGGATCGGACTATCCAAACTAGTTTTGAAGGCCTCTTCCTGAGCTTTTACGAAGAATTGATGATGATATCCCATACTGCAACTTGTTTGAGCTTCAATAGCTGACCCAGATGCAGGGCGAGGAGGGGTTTCACTGGAGAAGACGATTTGCGTTGTAGGCATCGCGGGATCAACGTCATGATCTCTCGACGTTAGAAGGACAAAAGGAGAGGGTGATAATGAATCAGAACGACTTCGGAAGTGCTTTCCCTTCGTAATCTTCATTCTCGACTGCTTGCGTGGTGTTGATGAAGACTTTGAAGACTTGACTGAAGATTTCGTTTGTTTGGAAGAGGAAGAAATGGTGAAGTTCAGAGATGAGGAGCTCCTGCGTCGCTGCGACGAAAGGCTGTGATGCCCTTGTTTAGATGGCCGCCCGAAGAGGACCCGGGGGATAGCGAGCGCGAATTTGTGACGGACGACGTCGTGCACGATTCCAGTATCGTGATCGCTATCAATCGTCCTGGTGGGTTGGCGTTGGCTTCGAGTTTGCGATGGGAAGACCGCTGAGGGGTTCATGCCCTCATTAGGGAGCGGATAAAGAGGAGGATCTGGAATCGCCTCTATTTCCTCCCAGTCGGAGTCAACGTCATCTTCCTGGACAGTACGAGCCTGAGAGTCATTAGGAACCTGAGACCTGGTATATTTGGAATGGATGGGTGTGTCAATTGAACTAGTAGCAATCCGAACAGGGTGAGTTTCTCTGTGGGATCTTGGTGGTAAAGCATCTGCTTGTGAAGGGACACGGATTGATGATTTACGTTGAAAAAAGGTCCTGGGATGTGTAGAAACACGCCCATCGACGCCATCGTCAAAAACGACCGTGTTTGACATCCTTTCATCCGCCTTACTAAGAACGACTGTGCGTTTGAATAAAGAATTCCTGCTGATTGATACGCGGTTTAACTTTCCGCCGGCGCGCAAGGGACCTTTTCTCGTCAACAAACCCTCGTTGGTAGTCGGTTGACTTTTAGGCCTGGAGAGACGTTTGGTGAATGTCGGGGCTCTAATAGAGAATGGTAAGACTCGACGGCGACGTCGCTCATCAGGGATCTCGCTATCTGGGACTACGAGACACTCGGAAGAGATCATCTCTTTGAACCTTGTAGAGGGGTTCTGTCGGCAGAGTGAATTATCACCCTCTATTGTTAAATCGTTGAACATCCACTCTGCGATCAAATTGTTGTCGTCAAGAGCTCCTAGCTGCAAACAAGCGTCAAAGACAGAGGCGCGGATGCTCTCGGGAGAGTTTGAAGTAACATCGAGGCTCGGGTGTGGCAACGACATGCGCAGGACTAAATCCAAGATGTTTCTCAAGAGTGAGCGTCGTAAGATACTGGAAGATAATGAGGATACGACATAACATAAGAGAACTTGAGTATCGTCAAGCTCAACCGTATGCGAGTGATCAGTGAGAAGTCTCCCTGACAACTTGTTTTTCGCACTCGCATGTGACAAAAAACACACGTTTGATTTTCGGTGACCAATGTCATTGTCCGAGAACTGTCATGTCTTATACTTTCAACAAACTTACTCAATCTGAAACGTCAACCCAGAAGCACCCATGTTTTATCGTAAATCGTTTTCTTCATTGTCGTAGTAGTCGTAATTAAGTTCCGAATGCCCTATACAGGAGTGTTCTGGTTAAGTGTTAGTATGTAGTATCCCATTTCATGGAGGCATAAAAAGATTGTGTTCTAGACATAAGATGGCCAGGAGATTGATAAGAATACAAATGGTTTCTAAGTAATACTGTTCGTGTGCGGTCAACAAAGGGTATCAAGGATGATATGCCGGCGGTCTGTATCAATAAATTACATTCCATCATTCTCGTTCACTGCTTCTTGCATGAGATCTTCAAGAAGTTGTTGGTCAAGAAGGAAATATGAAACTACAAGAGAAACTGACCTCCCCACTTGGAGTTCTCAAGGGATTGAAGTACACTTTGGGGATCTGCTTCGATCACTGAAAACCGCCTGTGACTTCAGGTCAGGGATCTAATCAAAAGGCATACATAAAGACGGAATACATACGGAGAGCGGTCGGTTGATAACATGCTGATGTCACTCGTACGCTTATTGCTTCGCTGTAATCTGGAAGTCGAGTCAAGTGCAAGGGACACGTCCGGGAAATGGTATCTTGGGGTCGGAGTTGGAGTTGGGCTTCCTTGTAGTGGGCCGAAAGGTTCACCATCGTCAGGTGTTACGGGACTAGACGTTTCTGCCAACTTGTCAACTACAATTGAGGGTATTTCTGGACGTTGAGTCAGTTCCAATTCAGTTTAGCAGCAATACGACATGCCCTGATTTCTCTCAACCAAAAGTCGCTCTCTATAAGCCAGGAAACGCCGACGGTGAGATATCGTTTTCAGTAGAGACCGTACACGATCGAGGTTGACAAGGTCCGTCACCAAACGATTTGTCTCCGTTCGTGTGACAAGATCCTTGAGGCTGATCGGATGACATTAACTATAGGAAGTACAAGAACCATGCAGCTGAACGTACACAAGAGCTTCCCCATCCACGATAAGTTTGTGATGAGCCAGGAGAATGAGCATGTCATTGAAAGATATTCCGCGACCTTGCTGATGAGAAATGCTAGCCTCATGGTATAGGCGACTGTAGACCGCTCTGCGTTTCCTGATCGCCTCGTAATCTAGCCCGTCAAGAACAACCTCGAGCTTGCCTACGTCGAGCCCTGCAACAACTTTTGAAGACCAGTTCTTCTGAGGATCAGCAGACCCTCGACAATGATTCACGATGTTGGATATATTGTACTCGCTGGGATATATTTTCACTTCAAAAGCTCCGCTTAATTTCTAGAAGGAATCAATAAGTTTCGGTTCAACTTCGGGAAAGAATTTGAGCGCTAACTCCGAAGAACAGGACGAACTTATGGTGTTCGAGATATCCAGTATGAGGATTTGCAAATTCAGCCCAGACTTTCTTGAATGAACGCATTTGTTCTCTGGTGATGGATTTTGCACCCCCTGCCGACGTTTGGAACACGTAAGAAAAGTTCTCAACGACAACACCTGATCGAATGTATTAGCACGGAAGAGGAAAGCATTATAAATAACCTGCCAGTAAACATGTTCACAAAAATGTACTTGAAGAATTGAGTGAGCCAAGAATAATGAAAGGGAGTCGGGGTGTTTCTCACCATGCTCAGTAGATTCCAGGTGATGAAAAGAGCAAATGCCCATTTCTCGCTTCCGCAGTCGGAGTTATCTATTGCATCTATTGCTATCGAAACGTTATTGGTACAGCGAGGATATGAGATGGTGCTTGGATAGATAGACAGTCAGGAAGGACTTGATTGATGTGGGTGAAGTCTTGCTGACTTACTAATCGTGCATATATTTGTTCCATCCTTCCCTGCACAGTTAAGTCAATGGATTACGCAGTAAACACTGAGATCGAGACATACCCAACACTCATGAAGGCCAGCATCACTAACGCTGAACCGATGGAATTGAAGTTCATGTTCCTGGTTTCGCCTGAGTTCCATTTCGTCAAGCTGAAAACTTCAACGAAGAGGATCGCGAAGAAAATAAACAGAATGAGCCATAGACCAAGTAGACTGATGATAACCGGCAAACTCGCTCTGTCATGAAGTGAGTACAGTGAGAGTTTTTATCGATAATGGACATACACCGCAGTCTTGAAAAGCATATTCAGGCTGTTGTTACGCTGGACCAACTTGAAAGCAATGCTAACAAGGAAAAGTTTCTGTAACTGTTGGGTTACAAAACCACTTGCACCAGCTCGCACGACCAGAGTAGTGATGAAACTTCCTGCAGCCACAACAATATCGAACAAATTCCAGCCGTCTGACTGGAAACTCTTCCATCCTAGGCCAGATACTCGCACCAACACATCGAGGATGTATATACTCATGATGCAAAGAAAGAAGTCATCTAAAACACGACAATGAGTGTTGAGATAGGAAAGGTGGGGATTCCTTACTCCGAACAATGTCGGCAATTCTTTGTGAGGAAAAGGTTTGCGTCCTGTGAAAGCCTGCTCAGTCTTTCCAGAAAAGAAACTTGACATCGAGCCTACATCAAAGCCAAGATATGTAGCACAAAAAGGAACGTCATGCCCCGAGACCACCAACCATGCTTATGAACGGCACGATCGAAACACCACCTTCTCAATACATTAATTGGGCGAGTCGGAGGTCGTTTGGATGGCTTCTGTCTTTTGAAAAGTTTCTGGAGGTCTATCCATTCTCTTTGCGGCTTAGTTAAGAAAGCTGATCCAGTCTTGGAACTGAAATTGCCAATTATGATACTAGGGATAACGGCAACAAATCATTTGATTTGAAAAGAATCAATGCTAGAGACCTTCCATACCTGACGAAGAGCGTCAAAATGACGACCGCTCCCATGAGATTATAGATCACGAAGAACAGTGCATTGAACTGCGAATTGTTTGTGACTGGTTGGAGACCTGGGCCAGTTATGCTGGTAGCAACCCCCATAGCATCGACCCAACCTTCCAAAGAAACAATTTCGAATAGAATAAGCAAAGAAGACCGGAAAGTGTCAAACGAGAATGTTGTCGACGGTGATGGGTTGTCCCAAACACGAGGAACTGGAAATTTGAAGGAGTCGCCCAACACCGTGTTGTTATATTCTCCGATACAGTCCGCGATACCAGTAGCGTCACTATCATTGCAGACATTCATTTTCCCTGCAAAGATATTAAGACCCCAGACAGCATATGGAATCATATAAAGGATGGCAAGCATAGCGGCGTCAAGGATCCGAATTGCGCCAGACAATATCAAGGACTCGAATGTATTTCTCATTTTGTCGATGAGGGTGATCAATCGCAAAGCTCGCAGCGCCTTCAGCGCCCTGGTAAATCGGCTCATGCCACCGATGAAGATGAGGCCTGTAGTTATGTTGACAAGGATACCAGCCAAAATGAAAAAGTCAAAAACATTCCATATACTGCGGACATAGGCGTTGGGAGTGAAGAGAAAACCATCGGCAATGATTTTGACGATGAACTCTGCCACGAGAAGGAATCCAAACGCCGTTTCTGAAACATCGAACCATGCTCCAACCTGAGACCCATTGCGCCGAAAATAATCCCGGCGAAAGACAGGAGTTGCGATGGTTTCTGTTACTATCCCCGCGATTACAGTGAGGAGAAGAACGAGCTGAAAAATAGGATGCGCAATAGACGAGTAAGGTGTGCCAAAGATGCGTTCACCATTCGCGGGCTGTACAAGCTTTTGGCAAAATCGGCGCAAGGGGTTCTTTTGTGAGAATATCCAGAAAGTCTTGTCATAGGTCGGGTGGTCACGAATAAAATCGGCTCTCTGCGCTCGTCTCTCCAACATGGCATCATGAAGATCATGCGTAGCGGTGCCCTCACTGTTAACGGTCGCGAGCAGCTCCCTGAGAAAGATAAGAATTAAGACTGAAAGTACAGAGATTGAACGTACAGAGGCTGATCTGTTTGTTCGCCGTGACTGTTGTCTGGCTTGCCATTCTTGAAGGTTGACATCGGAAGATCATCCAACCTCCGTTCACCGGCGAAGAGACGTTCAAGCATATTCAATGACCTGAAAGAAAAATGTCGTGGTTTGGATGCGCTGAGTGCTGGGCGCTGTGTCTGTAAAAATGGGGTCATTCGGGGCCGAGATTTCCGAAATGCTAAGGTAATTGCACATACTGACGGTGAAAGAGCATCGTTGCGGGGAACAGTGTAGTCTTGTACCAAGGACTTTTGCATAGGAAGGACGAGATTGGCAGGAAGGTCGACTTTAACGTTCACGGGACTTGGCCGGATCCATCGATATGGGTTGAACCTGCGCATCCAAGAAGTCGAGCCTTGCTGCGCTTGATGACTATTCCAATACTTCCAGGCTTGCTCTTCCTTTTTCTTCTCCTCCGCAACTTCAAAGTTCTCGTTGATCACCGCAATGAACATTTGCAGCATTATGACTGAAAAGGAAGAAAAGAAAACAATGAGACGAGCGAGGAAAGAAAATATCATTGGAACACCTACAATTCGAGAAGAGCAACCAAGAAGAGACGAACGTGGCGACAATAATAGTCTGTCCAAGTCGAATCTCCGCACCGGTTGTACTGTAGAGCACATCCGTCCAGTTTTCCGACGAAAATACTTGATAAACAGCTAGGAAAGACGTCCAGATGTCACCAAAGTTCATCACTGTAGTTTCTCCCATATCTCCACGCAGAAGTTGCACCGCTGCTAGCGCGGCGATGTAGTTTGTCATGATCAAAAACAAAGACATATTGGCCAAACCGTACATGTTGCCAAACACTGCGAGCTGCCGAGTATCTTGTGAGAAGAGGAGTTCCGACAAGAAACGAAGAACCCACCAAAAGAGGCTTCATTCTAGGCACGACCAGAATGACCCGGTAAAACCTCATGAGCTGAAGGATCGTAAACCACGGGTATACTGAAGAATTGTGAATCACAGGAATCTGAATTATACTCGTTCCGATGGCCAAAATCAAGTCAAGCCAATTATTGCCGTGCGAGAAGAAGCTTCTCCAGTCAGGTAATGTAGCTAAGACCCGAATAACGATCTCTATATCGAACGCAATGGTGATCCCGAGCTCGCCATAGTACATGATCATCTTATGCGTGGTGTTTACATCCACGGTCCGTGAAGCTTGCAGAGCAAGAGATGCGAGAGCGAGAAGAACCCAACACCAGTGGATGTAGCTGTAGATGGTTTTGGCGAGATTGGGACGTAGAGGTTTATGGTCTTCATCGGCAACCCACCCGTCATCGTGCGTTCCAGGGATAGGGTCAAGGCTGTATGTATTTGAAGTAAGGATAGAATAGAAGTGGAGATCAACGGACAGACATACGGAGCTGCCCCAAACGCACTTTTCTTAGTCTCAGAGCGGATGGCAGAAAATGTATTAGTGATCACGGCAACGAAAAGATTGATGAGCCAGAAATTCAGGACAATAATGCAGATGATAAAGAAAAAGCATGAGAAAAAGTACTCCGCGTCAATCACGGAGTACATTAATGGTGTCCACTGTAGCAGCGTTCAGGTCAAACATTGAACGAACAGGAAGACTACGAACCCCATTTGCAGAAGCGGTTATGATGACCTGAAGAGCTGAAAACCAGATGGCATCAAAGCTTTCTACATTGTTAGAAGGATTATCTTTCTCCTGGAACCTAGGTCAGTGATATTACTTTCATTCGAAGGAAAAGACACACTTTGCACACTTGTCCCAACGGACAGATGTACCCTTTTGATACGTTCGATTGCATACCTTCAAGTGTGATATAGCCAGTGGTTTGCAACGTCACAGGATCGATATATCCTCCGCAAAACTGGCTCTTTATTTGAATTTCTTGTTCCCCAAGGACCGGCTGAAAGAGACAAGTCCTACGAAGAGAGCCTTTGAAAGTTTGAATGCCGATGATACTGCGACGCTTAAGAAAAGGGTAGGGTGAAAGGGAGAAACAACCCACGAGAACAAGACCATGGCGAATAAGACAAAGTAAGCAACCCGCGTGATAAGCGGACGAGCAGTCTTCAGAGAGTGCATGATTGTCTGTAGAACCACGTCAGCCCAAACGAAGACATACACAAGCCAAGGCAATTTACAGTTGTACCAGACGTGATAGTCAATAGTCTTGCTGTCCGAATCACACTCATGGCTCTGAATAGGCCAATATGGTACCGTCCCCGCTCCTCCCCCAATATTGCCAGCATGAATGCAATCCAGAAGCTGGCAATAGCTATAAAATCAATCCGACTCCAACTTTGCCTAAGATACGGGATATTCCTATATGCTTTGTCGTGTGCATTTGCCACGCTCAAACGGAACGGGAGAGAGATGACGTCGTTGTCTGACTTGAGAGCTCTTGAAAGATATGTGGCTGTAGTGGGCTCGCGTACATCTTGAAGGCTGTGAGCTGTGGTCAAGATTTTCTCAGCAAACGGGTTCAGAGACGCTGGCGGTTCCGGCTGCGTAAGCGCAATTTGTGATGCTGGCGGGACATGGGGATAAGGAGACGTCGGTACGTGTGCGTTGAGTGAAAAAGGGCGCAGAAGAGCGAGTTTAAGGTTGTGTAACCTCTTCGAAATGGAAGTGCCCCGGCTGAGGGCGGCTTGGGAGAGAGATCCGGAACGCCCAGTGGCAGAAGTAGATCCAGCAGAGGGCGTGGGCGTAAAATGATCGGATTGGCGCTGGAAGGGAAAACGCAAAAAAGAGCTAATTGAGATTTCAGGATCAAATAGAAACCCAGAGACACAGATGCGAGCGAAGGCCTCCAATCTAACATGACATTGTATGATAAGCACTATGGTAGAGGAGGGGAAACTCACGTAAATATAATAAATAATACAAATAGAGCGTAATCCTCCCAAGAATGGAAATATCCCTTGATACGAGGCGGGACAGCAGTACCATCGGAGGTGGAGAGTGTCAGAGGAAGGGCAGCTTGAATGGTTAAGACGACAGCATTGATGATGATTAGTACAAGAATAACAGGTTCAGTCCACCTAGCATGGAATTAGTTGGGACACATGACAGAAAGAAGCATGACGTACGGGTACACAAGAAAATTGAAAAGAGCCATTCGGAGTTTGCTGTCTGTCCCGAGCAATCCCAGCGTCCGACCACGAATGGGCAGCGCCTTTGTCAGATCAGGAATCTGGTCTTCGTCGGTAACCCGTCCCTCCCCGTCCCCGAGACGGAATTGACTCTCCAATCCGGTGGACGCCAGGTTGACCACACGTACGGACGCACGACGTAAATTTTGGGACATAGATTTAATTGCAGATCCTGTCTTCTTCAAAGGCGATGGTGTAACGCTGTACCGTACGGTCCTCCGACGGCTACGCGGTGTAAGGGCTGCACTCTGTTCGGGATCTGTCTCACCGTACTCAAGTCCATTATGTGACATGTTGGACGTCAAATGCGCCTCATCATCTTCCCTGTGTCCGTCATACATCTCTGAGTCAAAGTCGTGCGGCTCGACAAGTGACGCCGATGAAGGTACTGGTTGTGAAGTTAAGATTGAAGTCATATTCTGGTTTTGAACTCCGTAGCGCGCTGAGAACGGAAAACTTCTATCGTCAGCTGGTGAAGAAAATACGTCGTCCATCGCAGAGCGCGTAGGTCGATTGCTCGAGGAAGGTGACAGCGGTGCAGGATGTGGTCCTTGGGATATATTGAGTCGAAGAGGGTCCTGCCCTGCATCAACCAAGCGTTGTCCTCGACTAGTTCTTCGTCTAGTAAATGATCCGTTGCTCCCCGATGGTTCTAAAGAAGGGGAAGGTGGTGCTGAAGCTACTAGGCCAGCCGGAGAACCAGTTAAATCAATAGCCGAAGTAACGGTTGATTTTGGAGTAGTAGGACGCTGCAGCTGTGTTTCCTGTTGTTCCATAAGCTAAATAGAAAAAAAAAGGAAATACGCGTCGAATGGTCGACCGCGACGGCTTGCAATATTATGGTCACGATCGGACAGGCTATACGTGGGAATTATCATGACCGTTTGATGATTCTGATTAAACGTTCTTTCCACTGGTTTTGTACTCAAAAAGTAGTTGCTCATCTTCCTCCTGGCATGGGATATGCTATGATTGTCATTAGTTCGTGTAAGTCTTGTACCCTTAGACCGGAAGGACGTGTGACAAAGCCGAAGCGAACGAAGAAAGGAAAAGTGGTATCGACTGCCACTGCCACTATCACCGACACCACCAACGCCGTTCATGGGTGGCCTCAGGCCAACGGCCCGTCCCCGGCCTGCAGTGATATCTTTGGGTTCGGTTCTGTTGTCCCCTTCAACGATCTTGAACGCGCCCTCACCAGCTCTAACCACATGTTCCGTGACAACACTATTTTTGTAAGTTTCAATCACCCATGCATACTTTCGATTTGTCGCTCACAGCCCTCTCCCAGGCTCTCGACAAATTCAATACAACGATACTCAGTGGCAGGGTACAGCCGATGGTCTATTCCGACCGATCCGAGGCAAGCTCGGGTCATGTCGCGATGGAATCGTTTGCGACTTCCCAAATGAACACGTACCAGCTGATGTCGGATGGAGGTACTCCCATCTCCAATGGTCAGTCTACAGGCGCGTCGTTCCAACATTCCAATGCATATCAAGTGAATACTCTGTATGAGCAAACAAGAGAGGTTGACGTCACTGCTGAGCCCGTCGCTACCACCTCTTCTCAATATGATGACATCTCCGACTGTTTCGACTTTTTCAAGCAACCGTCAACAGAGCTGCATGCCGTCGCTCTTGGCAATGAACAGGTTTCTCTCGACACCAAAGTCGACGAAGTTCAAGACTTAGGCGCGATTTTTGGGAATCACGCCAGTTTATTTGGGTTCGATTATATGACTTGGGGAGTCTGATGAGAAAGTACCCACACACACACGTTTTTCTGATGCGAATCCTGGACCTCTTATCGCAGCGTTACACGTATCTTAACCTCAATCCCCCATCTTTACAACGTCGTTCCAGTCACCGTGCTACCTGCCAACCCTCCCTAACTTCGATTACCTGTCCTCCTTGCACCATATATCATTGAAGGTATGTATGTATCACTAGCTTATTACTGTTACTTATTATCATCCATTGAAACCTCCACTCTCCATCCTCTCACTTTTTCTTCCTCTTCACATATTCAGCTTTCCTTTCTCGTTACTGTTTTGGAACCCCTTTTCCATTGCACCCATTTTTACATTGCTCTCGCGCTATCATCCATCTCCTCTTTCCCTTTCTCTATTGTTCTCAGGATGGATTTACGTCTCATTAAATGCCGTTGAACCTTTACATATACAACTTCATCGTTCTATATGTGCTACCCCCAGAAAGAAAAAAAAAACGGTAACATTGGAGGAGCAGAAACGGACATAAAAGAAAAGGAAATAGCTGAGGAAGATAGATATTCTTATCATGCTCGGGAAGATCGAACATGCAACATAACCACACGTCATTGGCTGAGTTTGTCCACTCCGAAGTCATATATGCTCCAGTCTTCCAAATTTCGCAGCTTAATCAGTTTTCCCGTCTGGTTTCTCGTGGTATCAATCGGACGATGGTTTTTTCAAGTTACATGTCTTGAGAGTGAAAGCGATCAGTATGTTGGCGTGGTCTGGCTTAAAGAGCACAGAATCTGTACTAGGTTCGTACTTTGTGGTTGACTTCAATGGCATCAAGATTAGGTCTGCACTTACATCAACTTTAAATATGCTCAAGTTCTCATGTCTGAACATTCAAGATTGTTCCGTAATTATAAAGTAAATTATGTCTACAAGAATCTCTATCAAAACCTATATATGTACCTTGGTGTTTTCAGACGCCTGATTTCCGAACGATAGAGATGTTCTTTATAGTGGCATTTTGTCTTCTCTACCTAAGCAGCGAAGTGACTAAGCCATATCTTCAAGACCGACCCACTGTGGAATAGAATTCATATTTCTTTCAGGATCGAAATCATACTGAACCGAAAGTTCCAAGATCTTTAGAGCGCGAAATCTGAATTGTTGCAGCATCTCTCCGGGACACGAAACTGAATGATTGGATTAGAATGCGAGTTCGCGCATCACAATTGGATCGCCGGCGGCAGACTCTGGTGGTAGAGCATCTCTGCATATGCGTGGTACCATTGTTATCGATAACTTGTGTAATCTGGCAGGATTCAAGTGTTTGGGAAGCACGTTGTACCAAAAGTTGGCAGTCTTGAAATGAAAGTCGAGAGAGAACCTCCAGTTTGTCAGGTTGTCAGGTAAATCGAATTCGGCAATTTCCTCGGAGCATGATTGGTTTGGTTACCGGCGTGGCCGGGGTCCTGTTGGACCGATTCCTTGTCTTCATACACCTTGATATTCTATCTCTGCCTTTTGATAATTTTGGGAGAAGTTATGCACAACTGTGAGTTCTCATTGGTTCTCAAAAAACGCTTACCCTATACATCATACGTAGTGTCGCAGGCAATCTCTAGCCAGCTACCTGAATGGACAATTGAAAGAGTAAAATTCGCAGTATCTCAAGGATGCAAAATACATCCAAGCGCTGTAGACATCGGAAATGGTTTATTGGTCAAATATGGGAAACGTGTCAACTCGCGAGAGGCCGATGCGACAACTCTTGTTGCTAAGCATACCTCGGTCCCTGTCCCTGAAATATATGCAACACTTTACGACGAAGCTGAATCCATGACTTATATCGTCCAGTCAAAGCTTCCAGGGTGCAGTCTTTCGTTTCTACTACCTACTCTGCAAGCAGATCAGCAAGCCACCATCGAGTCGGAGTTGAAGGAGATTCTTCGCAAACTTTCTTTTCTTGACACCTATGGACAGATGGGTATGGTAGGAAAACCCTCCCAGTTCTTAGGATTTCATCCGTTTGGAGTTCATGGACCGTGGGTAGCGACAAATCTCTTAGAATTCCTCAACTGGCCTATTGATAAGGCGAATTCTGCTGTTGGCTGTACGGTCATCGAGCCTGTTGATTTAAGCAACTTTGACTTTGAAAAACCACCCATCTTTTCTCATGGGGATCTCGTACCTGAGAACATTCTTATTCACGATGGTCATGTTTCCGGAATCATTGATTGGGAGCATGCCGGCTGGTACCCATACTTCTGGAATGCGTATGTTGCACAACGGAACTGGCACCGGTATCCCAAGATATGGTTGGACATGGTATACAACATCATGACACCTTATAAACGAGATTGGATAGTTTTTCGCCGCGATATCTTTGGGAAGGCCAATATGTATTTATGATTGGCTGAAGAATTTGATAGGAATTTGTGACAGGGAAAACTAGTGGTGGTTTGATACTGCGACTTTCAGCACTAAACAGAATCTTGTTGCTATGTTATGGCTTGCCACTAGTCACGATGCCGTTCAATATTGTTTTGATTAAGATATGCATGTTTTTGTTCTTTTGCCAACAATACCACGATAATGAGAATAATGAATTGGTTCTAGACGCCCACATCACCCTTTTGTTCTACACTAGTCACTAAGACAGCCATGCTCACCGTGCTCCAGAATAAATAGTTCCTTGCTAAGTAGTTATCCGAGTCTATCCACCAACGACCTGATTTTCCGTAAATATCTCTACCCAGTGAAACGTGAGTCATAACTCCTCCGTACGATGTCCTGATATTCTTTGCTGAATCAAGTCCGTTCCAGTTACTTGAAATGAGAACAACAGAGTATGAATATGACCTCAGGTTACTCGCCGAAAATCCTGATAATCCGGAAACTAAGAACATTTATATCGCTGTCCACGAAACAGGCCATTGGAGTCTCGTATGGCCCATCTATAATCCATGGCCTCGCACGGCACATGACCAGGCGCCGGCCGGTTTCAAATCTATAGAAATTGTACTTCAGCATGGAGAATTTAG
Organism: Termitomyces sp. T73sscA; assembly: GCA_017657235.1. NCBI lineage: Eukaryota > Fungi > Basidiomycota > Agaricomycetes > Agaricales > Lyophyllaceae > Termitomyces > Termitomyces sp. T73sscA. The sequence goes on along the minus strand of JAGGAP010000317.1, from coordinate 1,578 downwards.
ATATCGGGTTTGTTTTCGCCGGGGCGATGGCGAAACTCAAGGATCATGGCGATTGTTCGAGGTGGGAAGTTTGAGCCTATATGCACGGGATGCACTAGTCACACTTGGCCAAGACGACGATGCATATCTTCCAGGCAATGGAAATTGTAAGGACTGTGTGCAACGGCTGGTCGAACTTTTTATCAAACGAGTAAGCACTTCGATTTCGTGGATATTGAAGCATGTCAATTGACTTCAAACATAGAAAGGCGATAAAGAAGGATTTGATAGGACTACGGCACAGAATGCTCTAGACGAAGCACGAGAATTTGAGATGAACGCCGATGCTAGAGTGTTACTATAAGTACTATCTACTGTTGCTGTTAGTGAATCGCAACATACCTATTAAAAAGATGACTAGAACCAAGCAAGTGTCTGGAATACCGTTTCGTTCATCGGTCCAGATATGATTTGGAAAAACCATCATAGCATAGAAGGCTTAGGTGCAGCAAAGTTCTACTGCGTCACATTGGTATCACCATTTTCACCTGCTGTGAGCAAAAATGTACCTTGGATAGTTTTACTATCGGCTCAGCCTTCAAGTGATAATCTCACATTGTACTGACCGCACCGTGACATCGTTCTCAATGCCATCAAGGCCGATGTTGACTATGGTCACAAGGATGTCAGGGGACACAAGTAGTAAACGTGGGTGCCACGCTGTGTAAAGTTTGAGGTCGAGATATCACCAGAACGAAAAGCAAAAGGACTACTAAAGCTGAAAAGTAAACGGTATTCTGGAGAGATAAGGCTACCGATGGAAGAGAGTAATTGGGTTAGCGACAAGGGTCCTGTATTTGTAAAATAGATAAACCAAGCTGGATTGGAAGTTGACGTCGTTTGTCGCCGTTAAGCCAAGACTCAGCCTCATGTACACATGTATTAAGATCGGAAGGTCAGATGTCATCGAATCGTGAAAGTGACAGGATATTGATGTCAGGATTGATGTCGTATTTGCGCTAAAAATGGTTTCTATTTGAGTTCTAAGAAGCAGAGTATGGAGGCGCAGCAGGCGGAACGGCGACCTGGCAGAAACGATAGCCACGTAAGCGCTACACAACAGCATATCGTGAGAAGGATCCTGATGTACAGAAAGTTCGCAATCGATATCGCAAGGTGCGTAGTTTATTGGTTTTCCTGATGCCTAAAGTCTGGCAACCCAGCGATGCGAGACTGAGGACTCGACATCACGCAGACTTGACTGCACGTCAAGTCAATTCCGACGCATTGCATTCTGTTCGGATTATGCATGATGTTGGGATATGGCTGCCGCTAGACTAAGGATTCTGAGCAGAGTTGGGCGTCAGGAAGCAAAGATTAGACGACGCATCAGACAGGACCAATTCCTTTCCTATCCCTCTTCAAGCAAGATCTCAGATGTTCACTTATGAATAACTCTGTCGACCAGTATAAAGCTGTCTGGAGTACCAGTCCCGTAGGCGGTGTTAAGTTGGTGTCAGGTTGTAACCGCAGCGTGATAGTAACGGTGAGGTCACACGAGAGTTAGAGTCTTCACACAAGAGAGAGAACGGTTGTAAG
>JAGGAP010000316.1:0-36168 GCA_017657235.1 Termitomyces sp. T73sscA | reverse complement strand
TCGTGGAAGGCCTGGATTCAATATCGCAGGATTCTTCGAGGCAGTCTCCACGAACCCTGGCCTTGCTGCCCCGTTCCACGCTCCACACAAAGATGCACTTCCAAAGGCAGACTCGCCGAAAGCCAGCAACCCGAATCCTTGGCTCCCAATGATTCAGGAGGCGCTTGTCTGTCCCGATGAACACCTTGTAAAGGTGCTGCGCGCGCTTGCTCATTTCTCTGAGCTGTACGGGATGAGGATTGCGGGACAAGAGGACCTCAAGACTACGGAATTACCGGGTGCTGAGTTGATCGACGGGACGTTATTTATAAGGGCGGCAGTACTGACAAATGAAAGATTGAAGGTGAAAGATGTCGATGTGAGCCTGTCAAGGTATTGGGACCGGAAAGGATTCTATGAGACTTCTTTGAAGTCTGGAGAGAAACGAGGATTTGAACTGAAGCTTAACACCAAACCGGAGTAAAGCTGCATCCAGGTGGGCTGTCCATGGCATTGTATGGGAAGTCCAACGTTTCTAAACATTTATTTTGATCAGTGTACTCTTGTAACGTTCTCTGAGCGTAGTGGTGTTGTTGCAGTGTATTAGGGAAACAACGGTCATCGATTTTGATCATGCAGTGGACTTTTGGTTGCGTGACCCGTCTTCCCTCATGGTCCTCTGCTGCCAGATCAAAAGATCGGAAAAGATGCTATGAGACTTCTTTGGAATCTGAAGATAAACGGGGACACTTACCTGACGAGTAAAGCTGCATTCAATCTTCTTGTACGACGAATAATTCAGTACGAACCTAGCCCAGCTGGGGAATTGCTTCAGTGATTCTACATCCTCCGTCTCTCTGTGACTTGGAAATCAATTTACAGTCTGACCATTAGACTTTTCGAGCACCATTGACATCAACCTAAAAATTCATAAGATAAGTACCATAACTGGGACAAGTTGTTGGACTTGCTGTTCATCGATGTTGTCTAACAGGCGAAACATGCAATCGACGCGTTATAGATCGTTTTCTCTCCTTTACTACTGACATCAAAGCTTAACAAATCAGCACACACGCCCACTTGGGCTCAAGTTCCCATATGTGAACTTCCTGCATCAGCTGTGCACAGCGGAGGAAATAGAAAATCCATAGTTGAACTTGCATATCTTTAAGGGGGATAATATCCATTCACAATTACCAAAGATTGATTTTTCACTAGAATGTTCATCAGAGTTACACAGCCAATCTACACAGGCGATAGAATTATAGACCATAGACAAAGGAGAAAAATTTAAAGGCACAGAAGGAAGTGTGCATTGTGAGACCAAAAGCACGCGCCATTGAAGAATTCTGTGTGGGTGACGGCAGTGGATTGGGAGAGCCAGACGCGTTGGAAAGGCATGTCGACATCACATCTGAAGGACATATCGGCCACGTCATTTCAAACGCTCAGTGGGTGGATGACATTGATCGTCTTCTTGGGGGAATCGCTATGTCGCATGAAATTGAATGAGTGCACTGGTTTGGGCCTAATGACACTAAGTGAGAAGTCCTTGCGGGAAACTCCCAGAAAATAGTAAAGTGATTGGCACGTGTCCACTGTCAATCCATTTCTTCTTGTCCTTCCCACCAGCTAGCTTGTAAGTAGCATTTACGAGACTATACTTTCACCCATCCTTGCAGTACAGTTGAGGATCATGAGCTTCTCATTCAACCTCGGAACACCAATCAATACCGCGCTCTTTGCGTATATCCTGTATTCGGTACAGCACATTGTCTTCCCAACCATTTCGCGACCAAAGACAACCCCACACGAGTTCAAATCCGGGTATTCGTGGATCCCCAAATCGCACCCGCCGACGGTGCTCTTTAAGACCTACTCTCCGAAAACTCTAGAGCCATTCAACGGCAAAGATGGAGGGCGGATCTTGCTCGCTATCAACGGTATTGTGTTTGATGTTACTGCAGGACGGAACTTCTACGGACCAAGTCAGTCACCCTGATATCTTTGCCTCTACCCCAGAAGTTTATGCCTAGTAGACGGGATGTATGGCAATTTCGCTGGGAGGGATGCTTCGCGGGGAATGGCTAAACAATCTTTCGACCTCGGTATGCGTTCGAACGTCCCGCAGCAGAGAAATCTTGATACCATTAGCATCTCTTTTTCATCAGAAATGCTTACTCCGGTCGATAAGCCTCTTGACAAACTTGAGGACCTCAAGCAAGACGAAGTGTATGTTTTATCTTCTTGACCCTGGTCTTTGGTGACTCACGACGGTCTCTGTAGCGAGAACATGAAAGGTTTGCTCAAATCTTCGTCGTCATGCTTATTTACTTAAAGAACAGCTAGGATGGATCGAACATTTTTCGAACAAGTATATCATCTGTGGCAAACTCGTTGAAAACGATGCAATATAAATTCCAACTGATCTTTGTCATTTGTATCCACTTTCACTCGTTCTTGTAGTCTCGCGCCTCTGTATATATCTATCTGATGACGTTCCATCTCTTACCTTGACCTCTGCTTTGTGTAAAGTTCTTTGCTGACGCATGAAGGACCTCGAACTATCTGTTTCTGTCAGTCTTGGCGATTGACGATTTCATCCTTGGTGTCATATCATTTTTATTGGTGAATCTCGAGCCATGGCAAAGGACGAGTTGTACAAGTTCGTTATACCAACTACGAATGGTCAAGTCTAAGTCGTGTCCTTTAATAATTTCAACGTTCTGCTTCAACATAACATTGCTAAATGGGTGGAATCATAGAAGCCACATTGTCGATCAATTCACAGTCGAACCTTAAATTTGAATATTGAAGTAGCTTCCGGTCGAACTGAGCCCATAAATATAATCATCAGTATTGTACAACTCATATATACGTATTGATTTGACGAGATACCATCTTGGCAGAGAAGCTACTATTTATATGTTGATGTAGACTTCGTAGGGATCAGAACGGACTACAGGAACTTTGAAGGTCATAGTCACTTCTTGTCCACGAACCTTATATAAAATTTCATCTTACCCAGACATCGTATTGTTCTTTCCCTGCGTTATTCCAACTGCGCTACTACGCGAACATCTCCACGCTATACATGTCACCTTCATTGTCGGCCAATCCCATGCCTCCTGTCTCATTACCAGAACTATGAATCAGGTTACCCCCAAAAGCACTCCCCAAAGACGTGGTAGAACAGGTCGAAGTAGAGGGAATATGGACAAATCCATTGAACGCAGAGTCATCGTTTGGTAGAGTGTAGTACGGATGAAAACATCCCGCAGTTGCTTCACCACGCGAATGTCGTGACAGGAGGCCAGCTAAAAATCGCGCGTGCAGCTTTGGGGTGTGGCGATTGTTAACGGCAATTTCTGGAGAGCTTAGGGCCTCAACAAGACATCTAACGAGACCCAGTATTTCAGTTTCCTCTTCCACTTTTATGTGACTGCCAGCGGAGAACTCAGGTTGGAGGAGCTAGGAGTATGATTGAATAGCCATTCACCCGAACGTCTCAAAAATAGAAGTTGACAACATACTTTAAGAAGGAAAGCTGATGCAAAGGAAAGGGATGTAAAAAGCTCTGTAACAAAAATCATAGATTGGACAAGACATAGTCAATACGAGATCTGACATACCGTCAGGTGCGTAACGCATGTATGTTGTAGTGACCAAGCCTTCGACCGTGATCCGTATAACTGATTTGGCGGCATTGATACACTGTGGAAGTTTTAATATCACAACGAAAGTTTGGCGTATGATTCACCTTCTCGAAGTATGCATGACTGTTCAACCACACACTATGTCGATACGCTCGTTGAAATCCACATGAGAACAACACAAGGCGTGAATATGCTACTAGGCTTTGAGGATTCGTTAATCTTGAGGTGTCAAGTGGGGAACATCGGACATACACTTGGAAAAGGGAACCTCGCAAGGAGAAAATGACATCTAGGATCGACATTGTAAGAATTGATAATGCAGAGGCCCTCGAAGTATTTGTCTTGCCTTCAGGATCTGAGTCCACAGAAAACCGCTCGAGCCACTCTTCTTGATAGGTTGTCAATTGTGCATCGTGTTGAAGAATGACTGAGTGGAGGTTGACCATCTACAACAATGATCAGACCATATGTCTTAAAGGTCATAATCCTACCTTGTTAATACCGCGTGGGGAAGATGTTTCACTGGTGATCTCGTCATGGAATTTAGTCATCATTTGTCCAAGACCTGTATATGCGCAGAGGTGTATATCATACTAGAATAGAGGTCGTCTCAACCGAGTATACAAACTAGCGGGAAAGGCTCACTGGATGGTTGTACTTGTGTTTTTTATACCAGTCCTCCGAGTAATACATCACGCTAGTAATTGATTGTTAGTTGCTAATGCTGATCAAAGAGCTGACCTGAAGCTAACCAATCATCCCTGACAGACGATGGCTTACCCAGTTGTATTGCCGTCCACCTTCCAACGTTGGAACAATTCAACCACGTTCTGATTCGATTCAACCTCTCCCTTTCTTGTTTCTCGTTCTGCGGCTTTAACGTGAAAGCCTGATGCAGGTTAAGATCTGTCGCGATCCTGATAAAGCCAGTACTTTACAATCATGGTCGAGAATAGAGATTAGAAGTAAACTTACGTAATGGCCATTCCACTGTAAAGCCAGCTTGTATCTTCTTCCCACCTGCGCCCCGGTACAGCGTAAAGACTCATCAAGATGTACGCTTGACATAGCTCTACAGACTTTCTGCCATGATTGAGAGCGTCGGCCGCTGAATGCCTTGCAAAATGCATAGTGATTGGGTATATTTCCGGCTTTTTGGAGTAATATCTTGACGAGACCGCACAGACTAAATGGGCATTGACTTTGTCCATCCTTTATATCTCAGACTACTCACTGACAGTAAAGAGAAAAGGACATCTCTTTAAGGTAGAAGCCGGAGTGTGAAGATGAGGATCCAAAATAAAGACGAAAGGCTGTTTCTGTCAATTGATGTATAATCCAAGACATCAGTACAAGATACCTACATTGACATAGTTAAAGAATCTGACAAGACCACCCTATTATGAGAATTGAAGACACGGTAAAAAGGACCACGAACACTTTGAAAAGATCATCAACATCTTCAGGGGTCACTATTCCATGAACCAGAATCTCGGGAAGGAGGAAAGGCCATTCAGCCGGCGTCGCATGTATGTTGAGGTCAAAAGTAGGACCTTTATTGTGATTGGGACGTAATCTGATTACATTAAAGAAGCGACAGACCTGACATGAAGTATGCTGTGTTCGCTACACCCTAGAAGCAGAAGCTTATGTCTCCAGAGCACAATATCTAGATCTTATTTGCCACATACGACGTCATCATCTTCCTCAACAGGAGCAGGATCCTCGGTGTACTCCTTCAATTTCAATTTGGTGCTGTTCAAGCTCAGGTTCGCAATCAGACCTAAAGGACTTGAATCCGGAAGAGACAATGACTTTTGTGGTGTATGATCTCCGCGACTGACGACTTGATTATTGTTATCGCTGGGCGCAAGTATAAATCCGATTTTCTGTGTGCGATTTATTCTCATCCCGGGATCGTCGCCTTTTGCTTCAAGTCCACAAGATTGTTGAAAGGCTTGTTCACTTTTCCTACCTCCGGAGAGAGCCCTGGATTGAATGCCGTTGAAGCACTCAAGAATGTTCATTTTATGGTGACCAGAGGGTAACGTCGCCATTTGAGAGGATGTCATCAGCACAGGAGTCGACGCGTATGGATGGTGAAACTGTATGGAAGTCATTATGAGTACATACAAGTCCAGACTCAGAGTCAGTAGAACTACTCCCCTGTTGAAGGAGAGTTTCAATTATTTCATCCTTTTGTTTGATCTGTGCCAGGAGATTCGTGCAGCGGCTAAATTGATAAGAGTTCAGAAAGGTGGGTAAAGAAGAACCGACGCATAATAAGGAAACCTGTGGTGTCAAAGCAGTCCTATTAAGAGTCTTTCATGATCGGGCACCAGCTTCAATACTACACTGGAATGAGCCTGAGAGGTTGATGGAAATTTACTCCACCCGGGAAGATATTGAAGATCTACGAATTCGCAGATGCCAACTGAGAATTGAGACTTACATGGGTGTCTTTTTTAGCCTTCTGCCTTCGACGACACATATACGTCCACCAGGTTGACACCTTCGGCACGTATTCTCGCCTTCTGCAAAAGTACATTTCATCTATAAGCTCCAAAGACGAGAAATGTTCAATCTTGATAATTCAATAAGGGACAATGAACGCGGGTCATGTTCATAGCATACCGTTGGAAGAAACAAAACAAGACAATGCGCAACAAGACGTCGGTCGTATAGAGTAAGTCATCAAGATAGATCGCAGCAAAGGATGCATGGACGGAAAATGATAGAACAGCCAAGTCAGCAATGCAAAATACAAGAAAGAGAGTAAAGCGACAAGATTACCAACAGCAGGGTATGGTCACAAAATTATGTGGAATCAAAGGGTATGAAAAGTGTAGAAAACGTTTCGCACCTTGAGTCTCTTGCAATACGTACATGCGCCGGGCCTATGAAGAGGAGAAAAAGTCGAATCAAGAACAGTGGAGACCGAGGCCGACGATCGGAATAGCGTCGGTCCAGAGTAAGAATTTGAAGTTAAAATGCGTTCACAGACCGATCAAAAGCAAAGAATTGTGGCGTTGTTTAAACGGACATAAGAATCGGACCATGTGATGGTTCACAGCGAACAAAAAGCAGTGTGCGTCAAATTGGGTCCGGAGTTGAAGAAGTCAGATTAAAATCCAAAGGAAAAACAAGGAAGGGGTTGGCGTAAAACATCATGAGGTGGACAGGCATAGAATTCAAAGGGAAGATGACTGTCAGCGACGTTTGACTACGAGGAGAACTTTGCTCACAAACGAGAACTCGATTTGACCCCAATTGAATCACTCCCACTACCTCCGATAACCATTTCACCTGAGTTGGAAGGGTTTCCAAATGTCGGATTTTTACTGCCATTCCCGTTTACCTCAACTTGCTTCACCTTGGTCGGGCATGCAGTTCCAGAGGTTTTTGAGGGCACAAACTCGATGACGGCTTTTGGTGTGACATCAAGGCTAGAGATGGCGTTCGACGAAGACAAAGGCTCGGAGTTTACGACTTTGGTGATTGACAAACTCCTCTGTTCCGAGTCCATAGCCATGTCAGCCTCAGATTGAGTAACAGTGACCTCAGAGAGCTCGTTTGGGTGGCAGATTTTCTCTGTAGAACGAGATATAATTTCGTGGTATGAGCATGAAGAGTGAGGATCTGACTGCAAACAAGAGCCAAGCGCCCCGGACTTTGTGATCGAAATTAGAGGCTGGATGATATTCTGCTTCTGAAGATGGTAAAATGGTTGAAGAGACAGGTGTTGTGACTCGGGAGTGAGTTGGGATGGAAACAAGCCTCGATGTGAGATCTGTTGTTGGCCCAGCCATGGTTGTCCTCCCACACACAAAGCCTGGCGGCTTGTGTTCATGGTGATTGTGTTTCCACCATCTACCAAATCTGAATAGCTGGTGCGTGTATCCCCTATGGCCCTCTGGAACTGGCTGTCGCCACTTGGTACTGCCGGAGTAACACCTTGCGATGGCGCGTTCAAAGATACTTCACTGTCTATAAATAGCGATGCTCGACGGTACTGGTACTGGAGGTGAATGTCATTCTTATTAGACTCAGCAGAGGCTTGAGCATGGGGATGATAGTCGTCCTGCAGGTGGGGTTGCTTCCGATGAGACGACATATATGGCTGGGCAAAAATTGATTGGTTATGGAAAAATTGTGGTTGATTGCGCCGCTGGCCGTCATTGGAGTCGTAGGACGTTGGTGTAGAGCTGACCATATCATGAGCTGACTCAGACCACTGCCGTAGCAATGAGTTATTCTGCTGTCTGAAGCAACAGAACTGGATGGTGCACAGTGACTCTAAAAAGGTATAACTGATTTATAAGAACTGCGAAACGTCGGAGATGCTCACGAAGAAACTTGTTTGTGTGTTAAGCTGCACATCGAAAATGGATACATTGGAAGTAACATGGCGGAATTTTCCAGCACGTGAAAAGAAAGTCTCTTGGACACTCAGGAGCTCAAAGAAGAGGAGTCACTTGCAATAGTATTGCAGCGTTTCGGGTTGAAAGTGAGAATTTTCCGAGGTTGAAGCCCCTTTATCACGGCATCAAAGGTGACCGAGAACCTACACATGGTTGCGAGGAAGGTGGAAGGTCGGCTAGGAGATCGCCTGGCAGTCGATGGCTCTAAACAAGCTTTCCATGAAAAGTATCCGATGCTGTGATTGATTTCGGTGACATGACGGTTTCAGCTAAACATTCTTTTTGCTGCTCCACTAACCAATCTCTACCGGTCGATTGTTCGTTCAAATCAATCAATGTAAGAACAAGTAACAAGTTCCAATGGTTGAGGCCTGCTTGTTGACATTAAACCGGCTGTAATCAATCCAGTCGGCCCATTAGAGTCTTCGTCGACAGAGGTGTTTGAGTACTTAACGTAAATAACTCAATTCGAGATGGTCCATACTCTATCAAATTTAGGGCATGATCTTTGATTAATCTTTGAATTCGGGTAACTTGGTCGAACATGCCCGAGAGGAGCACGAGTGCTTCGTGTACCTTATCAGACCGCGTCGCTATGTATTAGTAAGTTCATAGTCGATAAGTAGTTGCAACACAAGTTATCCGCCTTCAGGAGACTCACCTATACATAGGCGCAGATGAACCCCCATGAAAGTCTTCTGTAAGCTGAAAATCGCCTTCTGGCACTGTGGGGCATACAAAGTCCGGAAGTGACCTTGACAGATGAATTGGGCTGTGGAGAGGTGGACGGAAAATTAGATTCGACTGTGAGGAAAGAAATGGAATTGAGCAGAAAGAGGTGTTAGGCATTAAAGTATACCCATGTTCGGGCTCTGATTTGTTTCAAAGGCTAAAGGTCAGGTCGTACATGGCCATTAGACTATGCGAAGGGTATAAATTATTTTTTGCGCCAAAATTGAGCACATTGTAAACATCCACCAAGGGACCAAGAGGCCAAACACACGAATAGAACCAGAACGTAAGCCTCGGTGAAAGTCACGCGAACATCTCGGCAAGCTGCCCGTGACTCAGCGGTCTGCAGATACGACAATGGATTGGGACGAGGAGTACGATCTGCTGGCTGCCGGACGTTCGTCTATTAATCGTGCGCGGAAGGCCCCTGATGATGAAGATACGGTCACTGAGCCTCTCTCAAGGCTAGCCAATGACGCATCAACATTCCCGACTGAAGAGGAGACCCCCTTACAACAGCTAATACGGCATTGGATAGATGAGAGGAACTGTCCGGATATCCTACCTGCGCAAGAAGAGCTTTTGGTGAATGTCCTTGATCATATACGACGACAGGTGGGATACGATCCAATCGTCTCGGGCCACGATGTTCGCTGCTAATCTCGGTCACTGGACAGTCGCAAACAGTGCAGCTACTACGAGAGGATGCATCAACGTCGGAAGATGAACATATCAGAATTATGCTTGCCCAGACCGAGATGGAACGGGTGAAGTTCATTGTGCGATCATATGTGCGCACTCGACATTATAAGGTAAGTGTCGCTGTGCCAACATTTTCGAGGAGTATCTCTCAAGCATGCTCAGGGTACACTTTAGATTGACAGATATTCACGATTCATCACAACAAATGCTGAAGTGCAAACGCGTTTGACAACTGCTGAAATGGAGCATGCAAGACGGTAACTACTTCCCCAAATTGACACTCAAGGTTTGACGATGTCAACCTATAGGTATGCAAATATCCTCGACCGGCACTTGTATAAGTGTGTATTACAGAGCTTGCCCACGTCCCAGGCCCACTTGGACGATTCAATTGCTTTCGTTCCTAGTATGAGTGCGCATTAACTTTGTTTTTGGTCTGACACTTCTTTCTCTAACACCTTTCCAGTTACACAACCTGACAAAACGCAACCTGTTTTTGTACATGCGCTACAAGACTGTCCGCCGATCCGTCTACCAGAGTAAATTTTGAACGTCTTCAATTTCTAATGTTAATGTTATTGTCAGCGGAACAGCTCTAGAAATGCGGAAAAACCACATTTCATTAGTGCCATACTACGTCGTTGAGCAGCTCGTGGCTCGAGGAGAGGTCGAACTCGTATAGTTCAAGTTCCACGGATACGATCATGCCTGGATATGCGCCTTTCAATATGATTACAATACTATAATACTACAGAGGCTGCGGCACCCTGAGCCGCGTCCCTCATGAATTTTCATCATATCCGTCGTCGTCGCTGCTCGGACTCCGAGGTCGGTAGTTCGACACGACTTGTCTACTTCGTTTACCATCCTTTTGTTCTTGTTTCGGTTCAGCTTCCCATTCCATACCTCCAGTTTCATCACCGCCCTTCTTCTTCCGTCGCTTTTTCAACGGCTCTCCCTCCCCATTACCTGCAGCTTTTTTGCCTTTTCCTCTCTTCTTTTTCGCAGCTGCTTCCGCGTTCTCACTTTCCAGGTCAATAGTTCCACCTGCAGATGGATCTGGCACACCCTCTACAATCTCTTTGAGAAAATCAAGCATTTCCGTCGTTTCTACTGCATGTTTTCTATTCCAACAAATTAGAAATCAGGCTTTATGAGATTGGACAAAAGCGCACAAATGATATGCCTCGACTTTCTTGGCACCCCTCTCCATTGTGATTTTGCTGGATTGCTCAATTATTAGGCCAAGGAATAGTTCCAGAGCTTTCGCTGTGATGAAAGGACAAAATATCAGCACGAATGAGAAAATAAGTTTAGAGGACATACAAATGACGATAGGAGTAGCTTGTGCAACCTTTCCGACCTCCTCATCCTTCTGCATAATCTTCTTGATACGCGCCTTGAAAACCTGAGTTCACATGAGTTACTCTCAAAGGTATCAAGGTCGTACCACGGGAAACTTCGTCTGTTTGTTTTTGTTCTTCATCTTGCGGGTTGATACGGTTTATGGTCAGTAACTGGTACTAATAGTGAGAGGGCAATCTTGAGAGAAAGATCGGTTCATCATGACAACTCGATGCACGTGATCTCTACCCATCCCTCCACATATCACATATCCGACATAGTACCTATTATTAAGAATATGTACCTTAATCATAACATTGTGACGTGTTCTCCACACCCTTAGCGAAAATTGGAAACAGCTTCTATGATCGCAATTGTTATGCCAGGTCATTTGGGTATACATAGAGTACTAAAATACATTTGGTTAGAGGCTGACACACTACTCGTATAGTGTGACAAGTATTGTAATAACGGTTTGGTGTGTTTATGCTGGTGGTGCAAGCCGACGTTGCCTTTGATATTGGCAGTGAATAGATTGGATCAAGACGGAACCGTTGGTCCTACGTACCCATCAAGGTTTCCCAAAAGTTCTTCAAAGCGGTTACGAAAACCTTGAAGTTCTCTGTCGTACTTATCGCCAAGTGTTTGTCCATAGTCCATCTGGAAGGCTTCACATTGGCGAATGAACTGCTCTAAATCTTTCACTCGCGTAATTGATAGCTCCGGTTCATTGGATCCTCGAGCGCGAGCCAGATAGGAAGCTGTGATGGTTGAGAAGCCACCTCAATTAAGTTCGATGAGGTTGTATTTTGGACAGAGAGAACGTTGACACCATACCAAGGACGACTGTTGCAATTGCAGTCTAGACAAATAAAGTTAAATAAGTTTAGCCGTCGAATAAATGTGAGATATCTACCTGGTGACTCGTAGCTGCAACAGACGCCAGGCCAGTTGTAAGTGCTCCAAGTATGATCTGTAGACCAATAGCGGCGTTTAACGCATAACCAGTCATCTTGGCCTTGAGAGTATACTTGTCTCTTTCAGTGATGGCGGTTAGAAGAACAGGCTCCAGACGTTCTCCTACTGTTTTCTCTCGTGTTGTCTGATGATGATTCAACTTCGGCTTGAGTTGACGCCCAAGAGAACCATACCTTTCCATTCACAGGCACAATGTAATCAATGCCGGAACGCGGTCCGGAGGCTAAGGGTCCCTCAAGTCCGATCCTACTGGCACGAACTCGGACTTCGGGTGGAGGAGGTGGAGGAGGTAAAGTGCGCTGTATAGGATCCTCGTCCTGAAATACAATCGACGTCTGCGGCACGGATCTTCTTTGGGTAGATCTAAGGGAGTTGCCATTCAATCCGAAGACAGGCAAGGATGAAGGACCTTGGTCAGACACGAGTGGCACAGAAGCATAAGTAGCTCCAGAATCCGGAAGGATAGGCACTGGTAAGACAGGGACAGATGTATGTGAAGTTTGGCTATGCTCCGCTGAATGATTACTCGATACCACGACCTGTGAGGGCGCTGTTTCAGACGCATGGCGCACAGAAGTTTGTTCGAGGGACGACCTCGAGGCGACAGAATGTCCTGGGGCAGAAACAGAATGTTCTAACTCGAGAACTTGATCCATAGTGAAGCGTAAAGAACGTAGTAGGGGAAGGAGAGGGAAATCAAAGAGAGGCTGTCGGATTTACCACGCTTACAAGGCATTCTTGTATTTATATCATTGCGTTTCAATACTATGTGCCTGCTGGGTAAGGCAACTATTGGAAGCTTCTTCGAGGTGTAACGTTGTACTGAGGTACGATCGTTCCACATTTCCGTGGTGTTGTTCGGCTCATCAGGTCTCCGGTCTAGAAATATGGCTGGCACTTGGAACAGTGCTGATACTTAGTGGAGGTGAAACAGCTGAAATCAGACTCATGGTCAACATAATAGCGGATGCTACTTGCCAAAGGACCTACAAAGATCATTGGCATTATGTGAACATGCTGTATGGCATTGGTATTATGTGAACATGCTGTATGGCATTGGCATTATGTGAACGTTGCCGACAACATTATAAGACGCACTGAAGCAATACTTTATGTCGAGTTATCAGTGAATGGACGACAGAAGCTTAGGACTATTACCCACCCGACTTAGTTCGAGCTGCACTCGCCGAAGCTGCCGCTTCAAGGTCACTTTAAGCCAGCGATAGACTACAGGAAACGTGTGATGATGTGAAGGTCGCAAAGGATATGATGACTGCTGGTCTTCGTTATGTACCATATGAAGTCGACGTGCTTTTCATTCAGGTAGGCACCACATCCGTGCCACTAGCCGAGATACCAGTGTCATTTCGAGATTTCGAGAATGAGCCTATGTCAAGATGCGCTTTCGATGGAAAGGAAGTCCAGCCTGTACTTGCAGTCTCTGAAGCTGACAACTGGCAACAGATTTCCCTACGGGCAGGTGATAGAAGAAAGTTCATGTTTCTCCCTTGTCTTACATAAATAAATTCGAATTGTACTGACAATTTGTCACTAATCATGTACTTGGGTATAATTACTGGATACATTTGATTATGCTCTACTACCAATCTACGTGTGGATTGCTACAAAATTAGTTGAATTGTCACTGACATGCTAATGCTCCGTGTATTCTACTGCGATATAGGTGTGCTAGATTCAGCAACTTTTAGAAAATCCTTAGTTGGTGGATTGAGCTCCGGCGGTGAACTGAGGTTTATCGATCATCATTAGGCCATAACGCTAGCAAGAAGTGCCATCCGGATCTGGAAAGAGCATATAAGAGTGATATCACACAAAAGATGCAATTTTTCACGCACGAAAAGACCATAACGCATCTGCCGGAAATAGACTGCCCGTCTCGAATCATAATCAACTTCGGGGTCGATTTCTAGAACAAGTGTACATGAGAACGAAGGCATTCCATTTTCAGAAGAAGAGGTTTCTTACCGTTGACTCGAGGCAAAGGATGCATAACAATCATATCTTCCTTTGCCCTAGATAGGACAGCGTGGTCTACACGATAAACATCCTTCACTTGCAACCACTCTGCCTCGCTCGCGAACCGTTCCTTCTGCACGCGGGTGACGTACAGGACATCGGTCTCGGCCAACACTTCGTCCAGTGACTCACAGATAGTGACTGGAATACCTGCTTTACGTGCCGCAGTGACAACGCTAGAAGGCATGGAGAGTGCAGAGGGAGAGACGAAGTTCAATCGAACTGTGTAAAGGGAGAGAAGGGCTACCAAGCTGTGTACAGTGCGCCCATTCTTAAGGTCTCCAAGAAGAGTGATAGTACGACCATTGACAGTACCAAGTTCAGAGCGAATTGTATAAATGTCAAGGAGGGCCTAGAGCGAAAGTCATGAGGAGTTAGAACAAGAAAGTGAAATGGAATTTACTTGAGTAGGATGCTCTCCAATCCCGTCGCCAGCATTTATAACCGGAACCGGCGAGAATTTAGCAGCCAACTGTGCACTTCCTACGTCAGGATGGCGCATCACAATTGCATCCGTGTAACAGGCGAGCGTGCGGATTGTATCTGGTATGGTCTCGCCTTTCTGAACTGATGCACGATCCGCACTAACCTGGATAACTGTACCCCCGCATCTCTTCATCGCGGCATCGAAGGAGGCACTCGTCCGGGTAGAAGGCTCATAGAAGAGCGTACAGAGAACTTTCCCTCTGAGAATGTTCAAGGTGCCGTTTCTTTCCACTTGGAGACGCATTTCGTGAGCGAGAGAAAAAAGATCGTAGAGATCCTTCTGAGTGAACTGTTTGACAGTCAGGATATGGCGACGATGGAAACTCGGGTGTGGGAGAATATGAGAGTATAGTTGATTAGCTGACGATCCAGGGGTCACTATGGGCAATGCCATAACGGCAGAACGTTCAACGTCTTTCACAACAGGTGTCGACGGACGTGGAACTGCCGAGGAAAGTGGGGCTACATGACTCGTGGACGAGGCTGAAACATCCCTTCCAGAGATTAGCAAGAGTGACCCGTCGAGGAAAGTCGTGTTGCCATGGACTACAACACGGTGGATAGCACCTGATACCGTTTTACCGTCCAACGGCGACCAGCCAGACGATCGCTTTGCAAAGGGAGCTCTGCGCCCGAGAACCACCTCAACGCTAGTATGAAGTTGATCGGCAATGCCGAAGATGGAAACGGGATTGTCATGAAGTCGGAGTCTGATGTCGTCGAGCGTCAGAAGACCATCCGTCACAGCGGTGAGTAACAGGGGTAGGGTCTCCTCGATACCAGAAGTCGGGCTTGACGGTCGCCCGGCTACCTGAGCAAAATTGTAGGGAGCATGGCCAACCGAGAAAGCGTCAACAGTGCCTAAATTTTTCCAGAGCAGCTTTTGATCAGCCGCAGTTGGTAGAACAGGCATATCCGGATACTGCTCCCGAGTGAAGAATAATGAGTAAACAGAAACGTCACAAGTGACTTTCAGCTGCTTAGCCTTGCTGAGGGAGATAAGGAGGAGATCGTCGCTAGTGCGAACATCGGTAATATGAACGCTGCGGCTGTGGAGACTGGCGAGCAGAAGCACGGACGCGAGATCTGAACCCTTGGCATCGGAGATGATGGGTTTGTCAGCTGGCCAAGTAGTGAAGTGTGCCGCGACTGCAGACACGGGCAGAGAGGTGCAATCAGATCCGAAAGGTATAAAGAGGGACTTTACTTCGGCAAGGGTCTCCTCATCCAAGGTTTGAGAGTTGTTTGTAGAGGCGGTGATACTCAAGGTGTAATTGGATGCAGCAGCTCCAGTAGCGCTTGCCTGTGCTTTTTCAAGTGAAGGACGATCAACAATCATACTCTTGCCATCCCAAGGAAGAATCATAGCAGTAGTGAAACCGGCACTGATAGAAGCTTCAGTGACGGCAGTGACATTTTGTCTGTTCTCCGTCAGGCTAGGGACAAATGCAGAAATATTGACGAGCCCAGGGAATGAGTGTGTCCGATGTGAGCTTTTTGAGTCTACGGAGGAAACATCAAGCGGGAGCCTTCGAATGAGAGCCTCCGCAAGCATTTTTGCATTTTTGACGTTGGTGATTAGGGGGACCGCGAAATCAACAGCCATGCGACGTGTATGGTATCCCTTGGAAGAATAGCTTGCGGGACGACGATAATGATTTTTGGAGGGCAAGTTAATGTACATGTCGATGAGGTTGTTAGCCAGATGCTGCGTCAATGAGTACTCCGACTTCTGCTGGCTACGACTGTCTTCACCAAGAGTCTCAAGATACTAAGGAGGAAAACGTATTGTGGAAAACGTCGAAATGCAATCAAGAAATAACACACCTTGCAGGTAACGTTGTGTTCTGTCAAGAAATCAGCAGTGCCAGAGGTGGCAAAGATGTTGTATCCTGCGCTGCTCAGCTTCTGGATTGAGGGCAGAAGCTCAAGTTTCTCGCGATAGCTACCAATTGAGAAGAGAATGTTTTTCTTTGGCGGGATTATGCCAGTGGCAATGAGACCCTTGAGATATGCCTCGTACTTGTCTCGTCCAAAGCAGGCCACCTCTCCTGTTGAAGCCATTTCAACACCTAGAACGGGGTCCGCACCTGAGAGTCTGCTGAAGCTGAACTGAGGCACCTTGACACCAACGTAGTCCGGAGGAAGACCAGTATCGGGGTATGCTTCTATGGGAAGGTCGAGCATGACCTTCGTCGCCATCTCGATGGCATCGATGCCCGTGACCTTTGACACGAAGGGGAAAGAGCGAGCAGCGCGGAGGTTGCACTCGATGACCTTAATTTCGTTGTTCTTTGCAATGAACTGGATGTTGAAGGGACCAGTGACGTTGAGAGCATTACCAATCTTGGCCGTGGCTTCTTCAATTTGACGAACTGTTTCAGGATCGAGATCCTGGGGAGGGTGAATCAAGGTAGCGTCTCCGGAATGTACTCCAGCATTCTCAACGTGCTCGGAGATGTAGTGCATAACCATCTTTCCCTCCTTAGCAACAGCGTCCATCTCGATTTCCTTGGCCTGCTCGATGTACTTGGTGATGACAACAGGGTGGTCGCGGGAAACAGCAGTGGCCTGAGTCAAGTAGGTCTGCAAATCATCGCCAGTAGACACGACGTTCATGGCCGCTCCAGAAAGGACATACGAAGGTCGCACTAGCACTGGGTAGCCGACTTTTTCGCAGAAAGCCAAGGCTTCCCCAAAGCTGGTCAATTCCTTCCAGTGAGGCTGGTCTACCCCGATCGCATCAAGGAGTCGGGAGAACTTGTAACGGTTCTCTGCAGTATCGATCATCTCAGGAGACGTTCCATAAATTTTGACATTTTGACGATAGAGTGGGAGGGCAATGTTATTGGGAGTCTGACCGCCCATGGACAGGATGACACCACGAGACTGCTCCGTGTCGTATATATCGAGAACAGTCTCTAGACTGATATTTTCGAAGTACAGACGGTCCGCTTCGTCGTAGTCCGTGCTGACGGTCTCGGGGTTGTAGTTGACCATAACTGTCGGAAGACCCTGTTCGCGTAAAGTACGGATGGCCCGAACTGCACACCAATCGAATTCGACAGACGAACCAATGCGATAAACACCAGATCCGAGAACGATGACACCTCGGTCATCGAACTTGACATCATGCTCGAAGGCGTTGTACGTGGTGTAAAGGTAATTGGTGAACGCCGGAAACTCTGCGGCGACAGTATCGATCTGCTTAACGAACGGACTAATTCCGTTCTCCTGACGCAACCGACGCACGGCGAGTTCAGTTGAACTCATACAGATAGCCAGCTGACGGTCCGAAAAACCGAGTTGCTTGGCCTGGCGAAGAAGGGTCGAAGGGATGCTTGAGACATTACAAGTTCTTTCAAAAGATCAGATAGAGGAGCAGTGACAGGTCCTGAGTAACGTACGAAAGATGCTTCTCCATCTTGTAGATGTTCTCGAGCTTGGTCAAGAACCATTTGTTAATATTGGTCATCTGCCATATCTTGTCGACGCTATAGCCCCGATGGAACGCGGTAGAGATCGCGAAGATACGTTTATCTGTCGGGTTTAAGAGTTCAGTATCAACATCCTCAACATAGTCATTCTAAAAATTAACCTTCATGAGCATGGCTCGTGTAACAACGTATGACGACTTACCTTAGCGAACCCAGCGAACTGGTCGTCAATGGCCCGGATTGCCTTCTGAATGGTCTCTTCAAACGTCCTTCCAATACTCATAACTTCCCCGACGCTCTTCATGCTGCTGCTCAAGAGCCTGCTGACACGATTGAACTTCTTCAGATCCCAGCGAGGGATCTTAACGACGCAGTAATCCAGACTGGGTTCGAAGCAGGCACTAGTGACCTTCGTAACGGAGTTTTTGATCTCGTTCAAGGGTATACCAAGACCGAGTTTTGCTGCAATGAAGGCTAGTGGGTATCCGGTAGCTTTGGAGGCAAGCGCAGATGAGCGAGAGAGACGGGCATTGACCTGAAGACCCATCATTGAAAAAAGAAAGATTGGAAGACTGATCAGCCTTACCTCGATGATACAGTATTCCTGTGAATCAGGGTTGAGGGCGTACTGAATGTTACACTCTCCAACAACGCCGAGATGGCGAATTACGTTGATAGCCGTAGTCCGGAGCATATTGTAGTCCGCATCCGAAAGCGTCTGGGAGGGTGCAACAACGATTGAGTCACCAGTATGAATACCAAGGGGGTCGAAATTCTAATCGTAAAATGAGCTTTTTCTTTTTCAATTACTAAAGTGGGAGGAACGATACTTACCTCCATGTTACAAACCGTGATACAGTTATCACGACAATCTCGAACAACTTCGTACTCAATCTCCTTCCAGCCCTTCATGCTCTTCTCAACCAATACCTGGGGACTCGTAGCGAAAGCCTTGCTACAAAGTGCACGAAGCTGAGCCTCGTCCTGCGCAAAACCAGATCCCAGACCACCGAGAGCATACGCAGCCCGAACGATAACAGGGAACCCGATAGTACGGGCAGCCGAGACTGCATCATCAGGGTTAGTCGCAGTAAAACTTTCAGCACATTTCTCTCCGATTTCCTCCATGGCAGAGGCGAAGAGCTGACGATCCTCGGTAGTGATGATCGTTTCAATGGGAGTACCTAAAACCTGCACTCCCAGCTCCGCGAACTCGTCTTTGAGCTTGATACCAACGTTGAGAGCCGTCTGACCACCGAAGGTGACATAAATACCATCGGGCTTCTCAAACTTAATGATTTTGCGAACGAACTCGGGCGTCACAGGGAGGAAATAGACTTTGTCTGCTAAGCCTTTCGAAGTGGCGATGGTAGCGATATTAGGATTGACCATGATAGTGTAGATACCCTCCTCCTTCAAAGCTTTAATCGCTTGTGAACCGGAGTAGTCGAATTCACCGGCCTGACCGATGGAGAGACCGCCAGAGCCAAGGATGATTACTTTGGAAAC
This sequence comes from Termitomyces sp. T73sscA, assembly GCA_017657235.1. NCBI lineage: Eukaryota > Fungi > Basidiomycota > Agaricomycetes > Agaricales > Lyophyllaceae > Termitomyces > Termitomyces sp. T73sscA. The sequence goes on along the minus strand of JAGGAP010000316.1, from coordinate 16,887 downwards.
CTTAGCACGTGGAATGCGGCTCTCGTTTTCCTCCTTCTTGCCGCCGGGCATAGAGATAGGGACAAGGGATCTCGTAGCGGCGCAGTCAGCAACATTCTGAAGGAAGACGTCGAAGAGGAACTCTGTGTCGCGAGGACCGGGTGTGGATTCGGGGTGGAATTGGACAGAGAAGAAGGGCTTGTCAAGACAGTAAATACCCTCGTTACTCTGGTCATTGGCATTATGGAAAAGCTCCTTCCACCCTGAGGGAAGGGTAGAAGTGTCCACTTGGTAGCCGTGATTTTGACTCGTGATGTAACACCGTCCAGAGAGTGCGTCAGTACACGGAATGTTGTGACCACGGTTTCCGTACTTCATCTTCGACGTCTTTGCACCGGCGGCCAGTGCCATCAGTTGGTGACCGAGGCAGATGCCGAATATCGGTGTGTCCGCTCTCTCCATGGCCTTCGCGATGCGTGCAACTGTGTCTGGTATCATAGTAGGATCGCCAGGTCCGTTGGATATAAAAAGTCCGTCATAAGGTTCGTGATCAGACATGAAATCGTAATTCCATGGGACAACTTTGAGCTCCACACCGCGGTTGATGAAGCATCGGATCTGGTTGTATTTCATACCCACGTCGAGTGCAAGGACGCGCAAAGGGCGTCCAGACGGATGAAATTTTGGTGCTGCTGTCGGTTTGTACAAGCGCGGAGCCCTGATCGACACGGCAGCGACGAGATTGACCTGATTCGGGTCAATGAAAGGAATGTCAATGAATTCTTCGCGCCACGAGTAGGGAGTGGGGGGAGTGGAACGATTGGAAAGCGAAGGTAGAAGAGGGTTTGGACGACTCAAAAAGCCATTAGGATTTCGGGCAAGGACTTTGCCAAGCATAGAGCCCTTCTCTCTGATCTTTTTCGTGAGTGCGCGTGTGTCCACGGCGAAAAGGGCAGGGATGCCATTTTCCTTCAGCCAGGCGCCAAGCGAAGAGTTGGCAAGGAAGTGACTAAAGTCATCGGAATAGTATCCGACAATGAGTGCTGCGACATGGATTCGCGAGGACTCGAACTCGGCCGGAAGAGTGTCAAGAGATCTTGGTCGTTCAGGGACACCGTAGTTACCAATCAAGGGGTATGTTAACACGAGGATCTGGCCCTCATACGAAGGATCGGTCAAGGATTCTGTGTATCCGACCATACCTGATACGACACGTGAGACCAAGGCCATACATTGGCCTCGACTAACATACCGGTTTGAAAAACACATTCGCCTGCGACACTTTTCCCTTCAGCACCGAAGCTAATTCCCCGAAAAGCGGAGCCATCCGCGAACTCAAGAACACCTTCATTTCGCTCAACGCCGTCGACAGCGATAAATGCAGAAGCAGGTGGCGCCAAGAGGTTGGCAGCACTTGGTGAACGAGATAAAATAGGCCGAACTGGAGCGACTTGAGCAACGGTGGTGGATCTAGTCATGGTCGTTATAATTATTGGTCGAATCACGATGTCGTCTTCCTCGCCACTCGGATCGACAGTTTCGAGTGGAGAGGAAGAAGAGAAAGGAAAAAATTGTCTATCTTTAGACCAAGCAAAATTCTTTGTTTGGCCCTGTGTGGGTGATCGCCTCGGAACATTATCGATTATCTGCTTCAAAGCACTTCTGTTCTCATCCGTTTCGTACGGATGAAAAGATTCATGAATAGGCTCTCGCTCTCGAATCTATGGGTTATCTGTCAATGGCCGTTGTTCAAGGAGGAAATCAAATTGTATATAAGATGTGCTCGGCGTCTGTTTCTAAAAATAGATGTTTCTCTTTTGACGAAGTATATAAGCGTCGGTCTACAAGCAGTGGTACTAGACAGTCAATGAATCCGCGATGAATGTTTCGGGGTGAATATGCATGTGTAATTCAATATACCATACATACCTTATGATCCACCAAAGTCTCGAAAGTCTGACCCGCTTAATTAGACTACACTATGTACGATGATCGCGTCAAATGATGCACATTATGTACTATCTCCGGTACACACGGAGACATCCATCGAATCATTCTTAAGCTTGTCAATATGGCCGACAAATGAGGATTACTTATGCATCACTTCAGGCCCAGATACCGATTCAAAAGTAAAATCAGCTCCCTTACCACATACATAGTATTGTCAATATTTTCGCATTAGGCAGTCATGGTCATGAAGAGCAACACATGACGATCGGAACATCGCCCCTGCAAAAAGAGCGAAGGTAAATGCGGTCGAAATGAGATGCGTATTCGTGGAGTACAGAAAAGAAGGTTGTAAGTATGTAGTCTAGTTGCTAGATTCGACTGGAGATTGTTTACGCACCTGAGATGGTCTGTTCACGATGTCGGACATTTCCATGGCTAGATGGGCATCACTGAATTGCAATACACAAAGAATATCAGGAACAAAAGTAATCTCTTCTTGCTCAAATTTTTTAGTATGTCATCCCGAAGGGGACAAGTGATCTCTCCGAGTTTTTCAGTCTACGAGAAATTTTCAGAAAACAAACATAACGAACCAACTGGCGGCCTTCTGAACGAATCTGAGTCATTGATTTATCGAGAATTGCATGGGTTATCAATATATATATCAACCTTGAGGCAGACGAAGATTGGAAAACTCACCACGAATTCTTTCACCTGACCGAATTCAGATCCATGCGTTGAATGTTTCTCCCAACAGTTAAGTATTTCAAGTGATTCTATTCCGGATGAGCGCAAGAAGATCGTGTTGGACATCATCAAAAGTAGGACCTAAAGCCAGTTGTAGAAAGCGTGTTGCGAAATAGTACTGCAAAGACTAGAATAAGAGACAGACAGACGAGAGCCCTAATATTTTGGAGGGGTATGGGTATGGTGATTGTCGAGGACTACTACTCCTCCTCTCCTGCAACTTCCTCCTCGTATTCGCCCTCCTCCTCCGCGCTATAACAGAGTGACTTAAAAGAACAAGTCATGTAAAAAGAGATAAAACGTACGTGGCATCCTGGTATTGCTGGTATTCAGCAACCAGATCTTGCATGTTGGACTCTGCTTCCGTGAACTAAGGGCGACGTCAACAAACGTTTAAAAATTCATAAGTTCATGACAGACCTCCATCTCGTCCATGCCCTCTTGGGTGTACCAATGCAAGAAGGCTTTCCTCCTGAACATAGCAGTGAATTGGTCACTGACACGCTTAAACAATTCCTGGATGGCGGTCGAGTTACCGAGGAAGGTAACAGCCATTTTGAGGCCACGGGGAGCAATGTCACACTGCGCGGTCTGGACATTATTGGGGATCCATTCCACGAAGTAGGCAGAGTTCTTGCTCTGGACGTTCTGCATCTGCTCTTCAACCTCTTTCATCGAAACCTTTCCACGGAAAACAGCGGCGACCTGGAAGACATACTTCAGTCATGCAGTAACGAACGGAATATCGAGCTTTAACGCACGGTGAGGTAACGACCATGCCTGGGATCAGTAGCAGCCATCATGTTTTTGGCATCGAACATCTGCTGGGTGAGCTCAGGCACGGTGACTGCGCGGTATTGTTGGCTGCCCCGGGCAGTAAGAGGAGCGAAGCCAGTCAAGAAGAAATGGAGACGAGGGAAGGGAACTTGAGATCGACATCAGCTAGAGCATGGTGGCGAACTATACAAGAAAATTACCCATGTTGACAGCCAACTTCCTCAAATCGGAGTTAAGCTGACCAGGGAAACGCAAGCAAGTTGTGATACCGGACATGACAATGGAGACGAGGTGGTTAAGGTCACCATACGTTGGTGTTGAGAGCTTAAGAGTCCTAAAGCAGATGTCATAAAGAGCTTCGTTATCAATGCAGAAGGTTTCATCGGAGTTCTCAACGAGCTGGTGAACGGATAAAGTCGCGTTGTAAGGCTTTCAAATTCAAAATTGAAATGAGTGGTCAATTTCATCCAGTATGTGAACACATACTTCGACGACAGTGTCTGAGACTTTAGGGCTGGGTACAACGGAGTATGTGCACATCATTCGGTCGGGATACTCCTCGCGAATCTTTGAAATCAAAAGGGTACCCATACCAGCACCCGTTCCTCCACCAAGCGAATGGGTTATTTGGAAACCTGTGATAGGCATACAAACGCATGAACAGCAATCCTTCTGAGCGTTGATTAAGACGACTTACCTTGAAGGCAATCTGTCCCCTCAGCCTCCTTACGAACGACGTCAAGCACAGAATCAACAAGCTCAGCTCCCTCGGTGTAGTCTATAGATCTCATCAGCGTCGTAAAACTCAAATTAGAAAAAAAAATACGCACGTCCTTTGGCCCAGTTGTTGCCAGCACCACTTTGACCAAAGACAAAGTTATCCGGGCGGAAAAGGTTGCCAAGAGGGCCAGATCGGACGGAATCCATTGTGCCGGGCTCGAGATCAACCAAGACAGCACGAGGCACATACTTGTTGGCACCGATCTCATTGTAGTAGACCGAGATGCGCTCGAGTTGAATGTCATTATTCCCCTGGTACAAGCCATCGGCAGCGATACCATGCTCATCGGAAACGACCTCCCAGAACTTGGCACCTTATCAGAAGAGCCAATATGATCAGAATAAGAATCAACAGAGGTGATTTGGAACACACCAATTTGGTTACCGCACTACCATCAAGATACCCCAGATGTCAGTGACAGCACAACTGGCTTATTGAAAAACATATACCTGGCCTGTCTGGAGATGAACAATTTCACGCATGCTATGAATGAAGGCGTCAGCGGTTGCCAGCACAGATACGTGAAAGTGGTACGACAAAGAAACGCGACCTGATTCGCGTGTCGTGGCACAATTTACACCGCGAAACCACGAGAAATCACGACGCGAGACCTTACAATAGCAGAAAGCAAGACTCACATTTAGAATTTGGAACGGAAGATGGGTATGGTCGTGCAGGGAGAGGTGATCAGACACGAGGTCAAGAAAATGAGGAAAGGTTCGGGCAGAGGGTGAACTTTGAAATTTGAAACCCAGATTCGCATTCCGGGTGGCGCGAACAACTTATTAAAACCCGTTTTTCTTTGAATAACGTTGATCATGTCGTCCAGCTGAGCACTAGTCCTGAAGTTTGCTGTCGCCTCTCGAGCTTAATTTCTGTATATGGCACATCAGCTACCAGAGGTGTGCAACCATTATGGCTTGCTCTTGTCAAAATTTTCGCATCTCTCTCAGAAGATATTGTTCAATGGATATACTTGTTAATAATGCTTGACTGAACGTTCTCAGTGAAACAGAGGCACGGGCAGAATGCATAGATATAAATTATGAAGAAGAAAAAGAAAGATCTCGCGCTCTTGTGAATTTATTAAAGGTTCGATCCAACTTTTTAACCCATACATACCTTTTACTGGTTATTGTCTAAAGGTTTACATTTATGGGCACACAGGCAATGGTAACGAGACCATTCTAATTTTCGTTCATCAGACCGACTAACAGGCCTTTCAAGAAGACGGACTTACAAAGTCTTGACCACTACAGCAAACGGGCTCATTGTTGCACTGATTTTGGCCAATGCCTAAGACGTCGATCGGGACGCAGTGAACACCACTAAAATGGGAAGGGTTCAAGAAATGTTCCTGAAAGAATGAATGGCAGAAGACAGAAGACATACACTAAACCTTCCACGTCCTCAAGTGCGACGCCAAGCAGGGCGAGAATAGTGCCGATTGGGCTTCCATCTGACTGCATCGAGTGTTAAGAATGCTGTAGCTCGTGCACAAAACAGAACTCACACGCTCCAGCGCCCCACAGCATTTAGTTTGGTTGGCCGGACACTGGCTAGCAGGCATAGCAGATGAAGCAGGTTCGGGGGCCGGCTGAATGTAAGTACAGTATTGAGCAAGCAAGAACCCGATCTGCGATGCATTCAAGGCTTACAGTGGTGGGTGTAGCCGACACAAGCATAGTGTACGCCATTAAAACCAGCAAAAGCATAGCAGGGATGCGGGAAAACATATTTATGCTGAGGGTGAGGGAATGAGGGGTGAAGGAGACCAAGAACACGACAAATATGTTACGACTTTATACACGCCTTGTCGGTTTTCATCATCAGCGCCCCTGCCATCAGGAAAGAAGGCAATTACGCGAATGACATTTGACATTTGGCTGGCAGAGAGAATTTCATTTCTTAGCATTTCTGTCCTGAGTATTTTTCATGTAAGTATGTATGTATGCATAAACCATGTACACAGAGGTCAGCATCGGGCTGAGCTAGAGAAATAATTCCATGTTCTTCATATTTCAAGTTGTTGATATTACCTGCCACTTAACCTACCCGGGCCCGATTCAGCCAGATCACTAGACTTATGTACCTATCTCTTTGCAGTCATGACTAATTTGAGTGGTTTCAAGGGCGGAAGATGATGAATGATCACTGCCAGCGTTAGTACGCGATACTGATCAATATTGGGTACTTTTTTTCTCGTCCCTGTCCTCGACGATAAAAATGCGGCTTTAATTGCACATCTCATGTTGCTTACGCTAGGTAGCCAAAGGCGCAGACTTGAACTTGGTTGCCGTGACACGGCCTTCCGAGAGGCCCATTGTTTTGACAAGTAGGAATACTTAGGCCTCAAAGGCCGACTTTCACGTATGCGGTCTCATTAACTGGTACAAACTAGAGGTTAGCTACTCGTCATAGCACCATGACTCTACGAGAAGCTACGTTTTACTTGCATGTGATAGGCGGACGTAAACCGTTCACTAGCACTTCTTATCTACGACAATATTACCCAGAAATGTCTTCGTCCTATTACATGTATATAGTGTCCGTGAGATGGGTATGCTGGTTTAACGATCGTAAGGCGTTCTCCAAGGCGGATAGCCAGAGGCTGCCTGGGATGCTAAAGCAGTGGATGAAGAGGCTAGAGAGGCCGATTTGTTCCGCGAATGACTCGTTCCAAGAAGTGAAAGCGTTGCATCATCGGTGTCCCGTTCGTTATCATAGAGTAAGGCATCATCAGCTACAATAGCACCTGTCCGTTTGTCCAAACGGAAAGTTAGTCCACGCAACTTTCGGTGCAATGTCGCTTCATCGTCATACGGGAGAAGCAGTTCTCCAAAACCAGAACGTGCTGTCAATGATATCACCGCACCGATGGACCCAGGTGGATTGACAAGAAAGACTTTTCGTCGTTCGCGCTGATGGAGGATTTGAATGACAATGCCGGAAGATCCAACTAGGATGAGAAAGACGGCGAATATATGAGCAGGCAAAGGACTAAAGAGAACAATTTAGAAGCTTCGCTGAGGCATGTCTAGATGAAGGAGATAGGCGCACTCGACCCATAGGACAGGAACCAGTGACGTGACTTTCGCAGGCAACGTCGTATTGTTGTTAACAAAGTAGATAGATTTAGCTACGACAGACAGATGTTGAGTCTGACAAGACAGTACTCCCAGGTCAAGTTTTCGCACGTGTAGGAGGGACCGAATCACGTACATAAACGGTTTGAGTAAGGTCCAAGAATCCGTTTGGAAGATCGAATGTCGACTGGGGTCCACCGGGCTTTTGGGAAGCAAGACGAAAGATAGCTCCAGATACGCTCGCTTTTGTTGCTAGTGATCGAGCATGGACGTATGGATTCGTGTTTGTAGGAAAGATGACCCTGTTCCAAATCTAAGAAGAATGGCAAGACAGAGTTCAAATGACGCACTAACCCGTTGTAAGCTTGCCCAGAGAGTGGATAACCCGTAACATTATTAGGGGGAATTTGTGTGTTCTGCCTGACAACTTCGGCAAGGGATCTGTCGTCGAGGTTGACCGAGGCAGTGATGCTGTATGGCTTGATCGAAGGAGCACAAAAGATCGCCTGTATTTCAGGTGCATCAGTCCTATTATAGAAGAACCTGGGGACGCATCAGAACCCAGACCACCCCCAGAGTTTCAACAACAAACCAAAACATAACGGGTTGCAACGTAATATTGAATATTGCCCCGCATGGTACAGGAACTACACCAAATTGTACTGGGGATACCTGAATGCGATTGTAGAACATACCAAAGGCAAGAAAGAAGTTCAGTGAAAGCTCACAGTTGGATCATAAGTGACATCGAGCGTACATCCTCCAACCGATCGTGAGGTAAATCTAAATGAAGTTCCATTCGACTGATCAAGACTAGTCATTGCAGGATTTTGACAATTCGGTGTAGTCAGAATCCCTGTGGTATTGACGGACACCGTCCCATTGAGTCCAGTGACAGTGGGAAGCTGAGCAGGGAACCATGAACAAAATAGATCACTGTGAACAAAGACGAGATCGCTGACTGCGAATTGAGCTATGGCCCAATGATCATGAATGAATGGAGGATCTGGTAATCCTTGGTATACTGCGGATTCCGCATATCCGGCAGCAGCAACGAAGGCATTCAAATCATCAACATCCGGTATGAGTCCTATTTCTTTGATGCTAGTGACAGAGATCGCTGCGAAAGCGTCAGCAGCGAACAAATTGCAAGGCAAAATACCATACAATCCACTTGTTTCACTTGTCGAAGCTGAAAGATTGCTCCCGCTGTTCCGTAAGTCAGTGTGTGGCTTCCAAATCTTAAAGGTTTAGGATCAGCCTTGCCTAAACTCTGGAAAAAATACGTTGCAAGTGCAGTAATCGAAGACATGAAGACAATTCGATGCTTGTACTTCAAAGCTCGAAAGAGTCCGAGGAAGGGGCTACCAGAATTTGTCAGGTTCAGATATTGCGACCTTTACAACAATACTACCCAAGCTTGATCTACAGAAGACAGATCAGACAACGAACGAAAAACTGTGTATTACGCCGCACATAATCGAGCATTATACTCTCTTCAGCAGGCGATTGTCCTTTCCATAAGAGGATATAGGGCTTGAATCAAGTTATAATAGTCCATTACTAGCTCGTTAGTGGCGACATACTTGCAGCCATCTCACTATCCAGTCTATCTCCCGCCACATGAAGGCCAGAGGCAAGATGATACTAGAATGCATTTAGAGTACTCCCTGATCCTGGAAAGCAAATGCGCTTACACGGTCGGTACAATGGACTGAAATGGAGTGTGATGATTGATCTTACAGTCGGACGACGATAGCAATGATACACGCACCATGAGAAATTGGGGGGACACCAGAGGGAAAACATTCATTTGTGGAACCTTAAAACCTTGTGTCTGGTCAGCGGGAAATCATCGAACCCTTTATGAAAACTTGCCATTACGATCTAAGGACACTATCGTTCCTGCCTCGAGTCCTATTCCCAATGCTAAAATCAAGAATGGCGTTCCCAAAACAACAATCCATGACATAAACCAAGGGTCCTACAGAAGAATGTGAATGCAATAACATCAAAGAATTTGCAAACTTGCATATTGAAGCGCCTTCTTGTCACCTGAGCTCACGGATGGAATGAGATGAGTCGAATCCCGAGAAGTATGTCCTGATCCTCTTCTAGGTGGGTCCGGATTCATTTTGAAGGGAATCCCACTATTACGGTCGTCCCTAGTGTTGTAGAATGAAGTTGAAGGTTAAGATATGCAGACACATGCCAGACTCACAATCGCATCAAGTAACGGGGTCTGATGCATGTCACTATCAACAGCACATGATGCACATGTTGGGTAAAAAAAGGCGTTAAAACACTGCCATCAAGGCTCTAAGAATGAGTTGCCTCTTGCTTGTCTCCCTTTTGACGTCGACCCATCCTTCCCCTCCTTTGTCAAATTTTCCTTCATTAAATTATGGTCGAAACAGACGAAGGCGAAAATTCAGATGCAACAATCGATGACTTTGTCCATGCTCCGAGTTACTTCAAAACTTCGAGAAGCAAGCTCTGCGCTTTTTGCACAGCCTATCGCCAATCAGTTAATTGTGACATCCAAAAGCAGTAAACATGTCACGACATCCTTGAGCTGTGTTCATCGATCGCCTTCTATCTGTCTTTCGAAGTTGTTTCTGACCATCTCGTCATCTATATACGCTGGGACTGCACTGCCTGTGGGAAATCATAGGCTCAAGTCGGGACAGAATCCTTTGTACCTGTCGGTCAAAGCGTGCATGCGTGCCCATTTCCCTCTTTGGCAGTGGTCCATGTTACTGCCAATATTGTTCCTCTCTTCTTTGACTGCCTCTACTCTTATCAAAGCGGTAGCCTGTATATAAAAGATCAAACTATGCTCGATCTCAGGAACAACAACCAGAGAAAATCGACACAAGACTCTGCTAACCACCACAAATACATCAGCACCGGCCTATAGCTAGAATGCCATCTCGCGTAACTCTCACCCCGATGGAGCCCCTCATTGGGCCTTATGCCGCCTCTTTCCCTGCGTTAAGCATTGCGTCCCTTGGGTCCAAATCTGTAATGATCCAAATACGTACTTTCGACCCGTAAGCTCATCAACACCCTTCACCACCACTGACTCACTTTTTCCCTTAAAAGTGTCCCAGCAGTAGACAAAAGCGCAGCTTACTCTGGCCTCTCAGAGTCCGGCAAAACAACCGCACCAAATGCTCTCATCGCGGGGGGTGTCGTCCTGACTTTTGCTTATGCGCAGGGTCTCAGAGATTTCAAGCCCTGGGACGAAGCTCAAACTCCCGCTGTGGCTTCTGCCTCTGTTACGGCTCCAGCTATGACCACTAGCCACGCCATGACTCCCTCGTCATCATTTGCTCGCCCAAGCTCGCGCCCGCTTTCTCACCAATCAGTCGTGGCACGCGAGAGTTTAAGGCAATCGCATGCCCAACTAGCTTCCCATCGCGGGCGGTACACCTTTCTCGGATATTTAGTCAGCTCTAGCCCCTCGAGCTCCGTGTGGATTTGCTTCCTCTTTTGTCTCATTCTAGTTTCCATTTACTTATTTCCATTCATTCAAATGTGTTAGGGATTGCATACATGATTGGCTAGAAACATTTTGTACAGTATAAATGTACAACAAGCATCAGTATTGTAATGATAGTATTAATACAGTTCAAGCACCTCGTTTTTCTGAATGAATTTATTCCCCAAGCCCAACAAGTGCCATTGCCGTCGCACCCGCCAACAAGCTAAAGATTGCAAGCACCTTCTTCACGACTGAGCTTTCATGTTCATGCTCATGCTGATCATGTCCATGTCCATGTCCATGTCCATGCCCATGCCCATGGTCTCCGCCCACGTCTCCGAACACAAAGTCACCGGCGAGCATTTCTACGGTCGAGGCATAGATGAGCATACCGGCTGAGATAGCCGCCATCAGACCTTGTGTAAGCTGTAATTGGACTGGTGGTAGTAATCATTGATCAGTGAAGATCAAGGGAAGGAGAGGGAATAAAACACACTGGAATCTCCCGCGTGCATAGAAGGAAAGACGACAACACCAGCAACCATGCCAATTGGTGTTGTAATAGCGAAAAGAATGAAAAGGGTGGGTACTAGCCAATGGTGCCTGGGCGTAGAACTTGGTGGAAGACCCGCTATCCGGATGCCAAGGGAGAGACCCTCGAATAGCTGGTGGAACACTATCGCCGTTAGGAGCGATGCTAAGAAATGTTCAGGCAGGTGGACAACGAAAAGGAAAGCGACACACTGAAGTCGCCACCGGAGGTAACCGCAAGCGTAAGACCTATTACAAGGGAGTGGACCATAATACCTAATTGCAGAACCTAATCTATGATCATTACTTCTGCATGGCAGTGTATGGGAATAGACGCACCAAAATCCCCACAACCTGTCTTTTCCTCCCGATCGTCAGAGTCATATCCTCCTTTCCTTCCTGCTCATCGTCATCGTCATCGAAGACCGTACCTACCTCATGCGCTTGCGCATGCATCACTCGCATGTGACACACACATGCTTCCTCGTGGCCCCATCCGCTTAGCTTGGAGTGTAGACTACCTCCCCGCGACAGCCGCGGCGCATTAAGGAGGATAAGTGATAATAGTGCGTCGTCGTCGTCTAGGTTACCTAATGATCTGGCACGTTCACGTTGAGGCCTTCGTGTGGTGGCCGAGGGTGCGTGTATGAGTGGTGTCCGTTCTGTGGGGGCATGAATACAGTTAGGAGAGCTACAGGGTTTTGGGCTGCGCAAATGTGACTCGGAAGACGGTCCGGCGAGCACTGTTATTGCTTCAGTGTGGCGTGGCGGAGACTTTGAGCGTGAGGGAGTAGGTGAAGAGACTCGAGAGGTAGGTGCGGAGGGTTTAGAGTGGAGATGGTCTACGTATGATGTAGATATGTCTAGGTGTCAATCATCCGTTAGAAATATTGATAATATTGAGAAAGTGCTGTGAAACCCATACGTTCAACGAGAAATATCGCAAGTAGCGAAGCAAGTCTGAAAATTTGGTTCAGAAACTTGGATCTTTATGCAAAACGAAATCGTACATAATCAATCCTGTCCACTTGCCTATATCATGATATGTTCCATTGACCTCGTGGTTTTGTAGAGATGTAAAAGCATCTGGAAGTAGATGGCAGAACGCAGTTGATAGAATTGCACCTACCCAGTATGTATCAACATGTCTATGAGTCGAGAGAGGTAATCGTGATAACATACCCGTGCCAAAATGTTTGCCTATGAAGAATGCGAGGTGCGGTATTTTGAGAAATTGGATCTGTTTAGATAATCCCGGGAAAGATACAGCTATATGGAGGAGATAAGCTTTAACGTAGCGCGCTAAGATACGACAGAGATGGTACCGAAGAGAGATATGAGAAAAATCCCTAACATGACAGCAATGCGAGGTTCGCCTGCTCGGACTCCAAGTTGATGCCCATTTGCGAGGGACTCCACAACGTATACAAGTGCTGGCATTTTGAAGAAAGAGAGATGATCAAGTCGGGTATATTATATAAGTAAAGGGACCACAGTGGGGGCGCGCGCAGTGGATTGCTAATTTGTGGTAGCGGATGAAACGAGAGACTCCCAAGAGAGGACCGCACCAGTCAGAGTGTGTGAGAATTTACCTATTTATGGAATTTACCATCTTCGGCCCGACTTTTAGCTTAGACTTCGAAGGCTTCCAAAGAAGCTGGCAGGCCTCAGGGGCACAGACTGAGATACTTAGATTCTAGATTCAAGAACTGGCAATGGCTCTGACTCAAAGCAACTCGAGCCATCCTCGGCACGATCACTCGATAGGTTGTGTTGAGGCCATGTCGAGTCCACACGGAGGCCGCAAGAGGCTTTATTGAACAATCAATTACACAGCACCTTTACCACGTTTCATAACGACAGAACCCTTGGACTCCTTTTGGTTTTATTTGTTGTTGCCGTGTTTGCCGAGCTGTGCCAATCTGCGTTTTCTGGAGGAACAATTGCTGGTGGCATCAGGTGTACAGTTGTGTGAGTATCAACGTTAATAGTTCAGGCTCAAGGGCTAAATAGCACGCTGCCGTTTTTGATGGGTCCGTTGACTTGCAGATTAACTAGACCTATAGCTGTTCGAAAAGAAAATGGAAGAGATTAGAATATGGACACGGTGTGCGAGAGATCAGGCCTCAGGTATGACTTCAGTTACTACTATGTTACTATATTCTGATACTATCACTAGTTAGGAGTTTCAAAATCCTGGTTTTAAGAGATCGCCAACAAGAAGCCTTTGATCCTTCATGCAACATGTTAGATCTATACCAGTATCATATTTTGCAAGAGAAATGAAAAGACTCCTTATTGGCGATCTCTTACATAAAATCAGGATTTTGAAACTCCTAATCGGTGAAACCCCTAACTAGTGATTACGGTATACGTATACCCTGGCTAACTTGATAGCGATGGTCGGTCTTACTGTCGTAAGTGACGGGCTGCTTCGTGAGAAGGTTGAGCATGGTCGACAGTTTTGGCATCAGACGAGTAAGAAGTACTACGTTGTGCGTCAAACCCGTTGCCGGTAGCCTATAATTATGCAAGTATCCATTCGTCCTCTCAAAATCTGGCCTTGTATTCAAACTTTTCATTAATCCTTTCCTCAGATTTTTAGGATTGTAGCTTTGGTTCAACAGCGTATGGTTAGCGAAATCATCCATCGGTGCTCGACGCCGGAAGAAAGTTCCGACGAAGGAGTTCAATCACACACCCTGCAGCGTCACTAACCGCCTCGACAGAGGCAGACCTCTTTCTGTTCCTCCAACCCCAGTACGAACAGCTCCCTATACTCCTTCATCTGCCCCGATGCACCCCCAAGCACGAGTGTACTTTCTCTTGGCTTAATCAGGCTCCTGGCAGATACACCAAGGTCTCTACTGCTCCTTTCACTCCCTCCTCCGCAATCTCCAATGCCTTCACATCCACATCCAAGGATTGATGTACATCCCAAATGTGCTGCCAATCGTTAGTGAAAAGGCGTAAATCACGGTGGCGCAAGACACGCCGGATAGCTTCGCGGCCAATTCAAGATGCAGATCCTTCATCACCGAGAAGGTATTCCCACCCGCCTGCACGCTCGATTGAGGTTGAAACGAGTTTGTGTGAGGCGGAGGTGATTGTGAAGCTCTTCGTTAGGCTACCTGTTCCCGTGATGAGGATAACTCCGGTTTTTGTCTGAGCTGCTGCAGATCATGATTCTTGATGATGGCGGAGGAGAGTCGAGCAGCGTAATTTGTCACAAAAAGCATGGTGGGATCTGGGAGGGATGAAACCTTGAGATTCTGGTGTGAACGGATGCAAGGTCAGTAGGTCGATCAAGGCCTGCACCATCAATCCATTAGAGGAGCTAGGGGTATTCGTGGTCGGGAAGGAGTGCTATCCCTTAATCAATTGCTTCAGACACCGTCAAGAGAGCGGCATCGCGTCCACGAGTAAAACTGATTGTCGCCATTAGTAGTTTCTTAGCAGAAAAACTTGTATTATACAAGTTAGAAGGCCCAGCTTCTGTCCCTAGCCTGAATTCCATCTCTGTTCGCAATAATAGCAGTACGTGGTGATCCACCGGCGTCAACAGCTAGTATCAATTGAGGTTGAAGTGCAGTATATGAGGGAGGAAGAGCATCAGAAATCAACCTGCTTTCCGCATGATACTCTCTTATAGCGGCTGCAAGTTTAGCCCGTGCATAGTCAACCGAGCACTGAAGCTTTTCAACTACCGCAGTCAACTTGACACTACCGTTGTACGACGTAACGAGCACATCGATCTCGGTATCCGCACGCGGAGTCTGTGGGTGCAAAGTCCGGAAGATTCTTCGCGCACGGTCATTTAGTTTTTGATTGGAGTCAACCATCTACCCATACCAAGTTCAACAGCGAACATTGCTAAGTCCTTAAGTCCCCAAAACCACAAAGAGAACCACTCACCAAGTTCCCATGCGTCTTCCCAATCCTAATCATGACCCCTGTCGAAATCATATTCAAAATCTTCATAATCCCTTCTAATCAGCACCCCACACATACATACGATATCCACAGATTAAGCGGCTCACCGTCTTTGTCGCAGTCCCCGCCTGCATCCCCATGCTCCTCGTAACTACTAACAACCTCTGCCTCAACCACACACTCAATCATGCACGCTGTCCTCCCTCTCAACCATGCACTCTGTCCTCGTCTCACTCAGGTTCATACATGATATCCCTACCGTCAGTAGTCCTTTCTCCTTACAATTTCGAGCCCAGCAAGAACATACGGTGTTCTTCCGGATGCAGCGATACCTATTCCTGTATCTAGGTTGTTTATTGGAGGATTTATGGCATTGAGATCGTCAACGGGACGTGTGGTGAGATCTTCTGCACCTTCGGCGGCGTAACGGATGGCAGCGTCACCTCAAGTCATTATAATTAAGGAGGTTGGGTTGATAGAGAACGGGGGAAAGGGACTCACGCGACGAATTGGTCATATGGGGCGTAGCATGTCGGTGGGCTGATGGATTGAAGCTGACTCGTCAGAAATGTAGTATGCAAGGAGTGAGAGTACGGACGTACATCGAGAATACATCGAGGATACCGAACACATACATTACACTTCGATTATCCAGCGAAAGGAGTAGGCTTGGAGAAAACACGACTCCCGCTCATCCTTTCAGCAGTAAGGGTCAATAGTTCGTGAAATCTCAGTTATGCACTTCTGTACGGCTGATGCTACAGTTGCAACATGCGCGTTGATAATCCCCACTCATTGATGAAAGAATGGATAAAATAAGAGAGGGATGGTACATACGACACATGTCCTCTGTCAACACCACATCTATCTGCTTCTGCTGCTGTTTACGCGACTCAGACTGCAAAGAGCCTGTTGGAACTGAAGACACCGTCATCGCGAGGGTTCGTCAGGATAGGTAAAGAGATGAACGAGGAAGCAGGAATTGCGAAGTCATATTCCGGGAAACTGAGGAGTGTTTTGATCTGGCAGCTGGAAGAGGACCATAACGGGTCACGGAGACAATATGATCAAAATCGAGGACCGTGAAGAGAACCTTGTTTCACCAATACACTATCACAAAAACATCGATCAAAATAAAATCCGACTTGCCATACGACGCCCTTTACTCGTTAAGCTACATTTCGAATCCTCGTTTCTCTCCAGACTCCAAAGAAGTCTCATAGAATCCTTTCCGGTCCCAGTACCTTGTCATGGTCACATCGACATCCTTCACCTTCAATCTTTCATTTGTCAGTACTGCCGCCCTAACAAACAACGTCCCATCGATTAACTCAGCGCCCGGTAATTCCGTAGTCTTGAGGTCCTCTTGTCCCGCTTTCCTCATCCCGTACAGTTCAGAGAAATGAACAAGCGCGCGCAACACCTTCACAAGGTGTTCATCGGGACAGACAAGCGCCTCCTGAATCATTGGGAGCCAAGGATTTGGGTTGCTGGCTTTCGGCGAGTCTGCCTTCGGAAGCGCATCTTTGTGCGGAGCGTAGAACGGGGCAGCAATGCCGGGGTTCGTGGAGGTTTCCTTAAAGAATCCTGCGATATCGAATCCTGGCCTTCCGCGG
>JAGGAP010000315.1:0-36258 GCA_017657235.1 Termitomyces sp. T73sscA | reverse complement strand
GTATCCATGAAGCTCCCTCTGGGAAGAAGCGACTAGGCTCCGTCGCAATTGTGAACAAGCTTGTTCCCGCCCAGAGACGGGCCGCCAGGCTAACCACTGGCTTCCTAAACACGGTTGCAGGCGACATAGCGGACCTACACGCGAATATCCTCCTGGTCGAGCTTCTCTTCCAAAAAGTGCTCGACTGGGCTGCGGTGCGCCTCTCTTCTCTCCCCCCGTCTCACCCCCTCTACTCCCCCGTTTGCAGAGCAGCCAAACGCTATGTGGCCAAACACCACTCGCCTTTACACCACCTTTTCCACATTACAGCGATTGATCCAACCAGTATAGAGACGGTGCTTCCAGTCCGATGCCACCCGAGCTATCTACCGTTGTTCTCAACGCATATCGCCGGGTCCAAGGAACGGGTGCTGGCCTACGCAGAAAACACATTTCAGACAACGCAAGCCACAGTCTTCTGCAACGGATCTGGGTACAAGAACAACGTAGGAGCGGCAGCGGTTCTATACGTGGACGGAAGAGAGACTGACACGCTCAAGTACCACCTTGGGCCCGCAACGCAGCACATAGTCTACGAAGCTGAGATCATCGGTATTTTACTTGGTCTTCACCTACTTGCTAACTTAGCCGACAGGCTCCCCACCCGAACGGCCCTGAGCAGCAACAGTCAAGCAACAATCAAAGCCCTGCTCAACCAGCGACCCCACCCGGCACACTATCTCCTCGATTGGGTCCACTCTGCCGCCGAGCAACTGCACGCCAAACAAGACTGGCGCATCTGCTCTTGAGCCCGCAGACAAGCGATGAGTTGCAGGGCAAAATGGTTGGATCGCACTCGCGGGGTCATCGAACTGCAGATCCACTGGACACCAGGCCACGCCGACTTCCGACCAAACAAACGAGCGGACGAGCTAGCAAAAGAGGCAGCGGAAGGCGCGTCAAGCCCAATGGAGAAGCTCCCGAAGACCCTGAGGAAAGGCCTCCTACTCACCAACATCTCCGCCACCCGCCAAGCAGCCCTCGAGGCCACCAAAGCCGACTGGAAGAGGAAATGGAAGAAGTCCCCGCAGTACCCGACGCTGCACGCCATTGATCAGTCCTTGCCCTCCAAGAGGTACATGCAACTTGTCCAAACTCTAGACAGGAAACAATCCGCAGTCCTAACACAGCTCCGCACCCAACACATCCCCCTGAACTACCATTTGTTTCGGATTCGACGCTCAGAAACTCCAGCTTGCCCACACTGCGGCGGTATCACGGTCGAGACCATGCGACACCTCCTGGTCTGCCCTCACTACCAATTTGAACGGCACAGACACCTCCACCGCAAACTGCATCGCAAAGCTGAGTCTCTTTTGTTTCTACTGTCCTCTGCCGATGCCTTAGGCCCTCTGCTCAGCTTCATACACGCCACCAACCGCCTCCGGATTCTATTACTCAAAGGCAAAGCTACTACGCTAGACAATCACACAGGCCGGCAACTCAACCCCAGCATGGGATCTCATGCCCAGGGCCCCACCCCAACCTAACTTTATCGCACACTAATTTCGGCACCAGATCAACACCCACTCCTCCCTCCAACCTCTCACCTCCTTTCAGATTGGGCACGTGACTGCGATGCTCGAACCACCACTGCCCGCACTGCGGGCGGACTTTGTAGCTGCACCTAGACCATGTCCTCAGAACGTAGTGTCCCGGGCCTAATAGGGGAGCGCGGTCTAAAACGGCCTAGGAACACTGGCCCGCTCATTCTCCGCGTACGCGGGGGGGCAAGGATTTCCGCAGCTCTTGTAGTTCATTAGCACTGTAGCGACCTTAGCACAGCCCCAAATGTACCGTGTACGATGACACTATGTGTCGAGCACGTTTAATGGAAAAAAAAATAATAATAATAATAATAATAATACAGGCTGTCAATCCAATTGAGGCTTCTAGCCTTTTATCAAATGCTAGCTTTGATGTATTAAAGATAGTAGAAGCTGTTAGCATGGGAGGCTGCCTGCTGTCTGGCAGAAGGGGTAGACAACAAGGCAGGAGTATCGTGACTCAGCATGTGATACATCATGTAACTTTGGCATATGAGAGATAGATGTTGTCTGCAGGTTGCTGAGGATAATAGACAGCAAAGCAGGAGTAGCATGGCAAGAGCAGGAGCATGTGACCTAGTCATGTGACTTGACGGTGGGCTGTTAATTAGCATATTGCTGGCTGACAGAAGTTGATAAGGAAGAACCTCAAAATATTACCAAGTCCCAATGTGAGATTTATTCCAAATCTTTGGTCCTTTCTGCATAGGAATCTTTGGGAGGCTCATCAGTGGCAAGAAAAGGAAGGTGCTTAGCTACACAGAGCTACTAAATCCTAGCCATAGGTGCTAGGTGCAAAGGTTTGTAGGCAAGGCATCAAAATGTTGGCAATATAAGACTAGAGGTACCTGCATGGTACTGCGCAAGTTGAAAGAAGAGTATCAGAGGACTGGTCCTTAGTACCATTCCACCCTTGCTAGGCTTAGCCCTCAGACCATTGGCACTCTACTCTAGTCATTGTCCTGGCCACCCATGCACCCTTTGACTCTCTTCCATCTTGGATCTACCTTCCTATTGGGTCTAGCTGGCCTCATGCTCACTTTATGTGTTATACTTGATTACATACTTGTCTTGGCATTACTCAGCAGGATTACTGTTGCTTATATAGCCTCTATTACATACTAGCCTGCTTAATCAATAGCTCATAATCAGCAGCCCCCTCTTAGTCATTAGAGAGTAGTCATCATACTAGCCAATGTAGTATATATAAAGGATTGAAGCATGAAACATTCCCCAGTTCTGACAATAGCATTGCTTCTGAGTCTACATACTAGCATGACTGTAACCTCTTCAGTGACAACCTTGCCTTCTGCTCTTGCTCTCTTGCTCCACTCCTTGTTGGCAGCCCATCCCTTGCCTGCCAGTGCTTAGTGCTGTGCCTGCTTGTTGCTTGCTGCCTTCTTGGTGGTAGACCTGAGTAGTCAGCGTGTCTGCTTAGCCTTCCGCAATGGAGCTTCTCCTTACAAAGAGGTGCTAAGAAACAAGTATCAAGAAAGAAGAGATATGCTAAGACAACTTAGAGGAGTAAAGTCACTTAGAAATCTGAACTATGGTAGCAACAGTTGTGGGCAAAAATGTGTATGATTTCTTCCATGTCTAATACTGACAAAAAGTAAAGTATTTATACAAAATAAAGACAGCAAACTTGTCAAAGTTGCTAAGAGCATAGGCAACAGTTAGAGGTAATATATAAGGAAAAGGTATGTAAGAGACCATGAATTATATCAAAAACATTGAAATGAAAGAAGCCCAAAAATAGAAGGGTCAGCAAGCCTTTGCCAACTATTAATCAACCAAGATAGCTGTTGCAGTAAAATGTCATTAGAGAGATGTTGCCAAAAAGAGGCTAAACAAGGCATTGGCAAACTCTAAAACAATTGATGTTTCCAAGCTGTCCATCATATAGCAAGCATGGCATAAATAATACAGGCTGTCAATCTGATCAAAGCTTCTAGCTTCTATCAAATGCTAGCTTCGACATATCAAAGATAGTGGAAGCTGTTAGCATGGGAGGCTGCTTGCCATCTAGCAGAAGGAGCAAGCAACAAGGCAGGAGTGTTGTGACTCAGCATGTGATGCATCATGTGACCTTGGCATGTGAGAGGTAGACTTTGTCTGCAGGCTGTTGAAGATGATAGGTGGCAAAGCAGGAGTGGCATAGTAAGGGTGGGGGCATATGACTTGGTCATATGACTCATCAGTGGGCTGTTAATTAGCATATTGCTGGCTGGTGGAAGTTGATAAAGAAGGACCAAAAATATTACCAAGTCCTCAAGATGAGAACTATCCTGAATTCTTAGCCCTTTCTGCATAAGAATCTTTGGGAAGCTCATCAATGTACCAGGCAACATCAGCATGGATGTGCAGCCACCAGAATTGTAAGGTAAGAGTGGTGCATGTTGCAAAAAAACTATGGTGGCCAAGTTTGTTGTGCATAGCATATAGGATTTGAAGGCAACTGTTAGGGTTGACAACTAATTTATATATGCCATCACAATGGCAGTGCTATAGGCAATTGTTGCTAAGGAAGAAGTGGATAGCATAGCAAATAAAATGGGGGTACTCTTTGTTGCTAAAGCCAGGAGGTCACTTAAGGTCTTTCAACCAACGCTGAACTATTTCTAGGTAACAGTCCTTGGCAGTGGCTTTGCTGTTACATGGCACGGCATCATAGGTGAGTTTGTGTGAATCTTTTCTTAATGGCTGGGATTCTTCCATGATTCTAACCATTGGCAACTCTCCTTGGTTGTAAGCAGCTAGGCCTGCAGTATAAAAGATAGTTGGAGCAGCAAATGCTTCAGGTTGATAAGGGACAATAAGATGTAGGAGAGAGTTGGTAGGAGGCTGGTTGGTACAAAGTAAGTGGATGGGGAGCTGAATTATGACATTTTGGACTCCAATGCCTCTTCTTGCTGCAGTTGTGGCATATATTGTCAGGTTTAGATTTGTGCTTGGCCTTTTTCTTTTTTGTGGCTTTGTTGGACTTCTTGGTTTTACTCCCACTGCTTGAGTTAGCTCTCTTAGCAGCAAATTCAAGGGTCTTATTGTCAACACCATCTTCTTGAATTGCTTGCTCATAGACTGAGATTAATTCAGCAGAGATTATATCAATAGTGAGTGCATTCTCTTGGTACAGCATGTTTTGCTTCAGAACCTCCCAAGTTGTAGTGCATGGCAAGGAAAGTAAGATCACATTAATGATAGTATTGTTGTTGATCTTTTGTCTGGATTCAATAATGCATCACCAAATACTGAGATAAAAGCTAATGTATTCTATAACAGGGGTTTGTCCATCCCATCGTTTAGTGTGGAGCTGCTAATAGTAATAATGAACATATACACTGCTTTGTTGATCCACATAATTCTTGTGGAGATGATCCCGTATTTCCTTTGAGCTGATGAGGTCTATGATTGACTTGCACTGGGTGTACTTGATGGCATTGCAGATTAAGCCGATTGCAGTATCATCCTGTTCAACCAGTGTTTGTATTTTTTGCAAGCATATTCCCAGCTAGAATATTCTCAAGATTGTATTATGTCATAAGACAAGTGCTCTTCTGTCTTCACTGCAGATGACAGAACGTCTTTCAATGTGTGTACTATAGTATCAAAATCAGGAAACTCAGATGGTGGCTTATATGGACAGGCATCTTGGCCAGAGTCAACACCCCATAAGGATTTTGCCTGAAGGGCTGACTTCATGTTGTCTGACCAGATGTAGTAGTTAGTCCCATTAAAATTTGCAATTGCAAAGTCTCCAAAGTTAATCCATTTGACATGGGGCCCATAACCTGATGCAGCATGGCAGTTTATTTGATGTAACTAGTATAAAACAATATAACTGGAGTTTGAGAATAATGAGATAAGTATTTTGTAATATAATACAAGTAATAAAAATATGGACCCGAAGTTCAAGAATAACGAGATAGCTCAAACTTCTGTCAAGACATGGTTTAAATGGTAAGCTATTGAGACATATGATGACAAACGGTGGGATGCTGTAACTTATAATACAGTAGTTTAAATAAGATGATGCACAGTGAGTGACACCTTGCCTAATCATGTCACCCAGAGCTCGACATCTCTCCCTCGACAATATTGCCATATAAAGACATAAAGATGGATACTGAAGTATCAAAAGAAACTAAAAGAAACAAGAGAGGAAGGATGAAATACCAAGCTCACTGGGCGCAACAATGAAGAGGAAGGGTGGAGTGATGACCGAAGTGATGGCGGGGCATTGCCAATGTCAGCGATGGTGATGGCAACATTATTGATGGTGACCGACGCTGTGGGTATCTATCTGGTATCTATCTACCTTAGAAGGGAAATAAAGTGTAGTTATTTATAATTGTTGGCGGTTACAGGTTCGAGGGAGTTTCAGGCTAATTAGTTAGCCACTTATGTCGTGAGGGTCAGGTGATACAACAAATAATAAGTGCATTGTATGAACAAATAAGTAAACCAACTTGAACATGTGGACGATCCTCCATGTCATCAATAAAAATACCCACAAGATAAACCACCGGATATAAACATGGATATGGCGAGATGGGCCATAGAAGAAGCTACAGGAAAGACGCCCAAGTGACGAGAGAAAATGGGGGCGATGAAAGATAAGACACTCATGAAAGAAGCACAGGCTTACCGGTCACCTCTGATACGTATACATGGACATAGACCAACGTGACAGGAACGCTGATGGAGTCATCTTAGGAATACCTCCGAAATGGAAACCACGTTTCTTTCGTGTTCTCTCACCCAAAGGAGAAACATCGATCTGTCATCGATGGCCGCAAGGGCACAGTACATACATTAGTCCCGCGTAAAAGTTGTATGTATTTCTAGTATCTTTTTCGAAAGCTGAAGACTACACAAATTCTCGATAGCAAAGCAGTTCAGGAAGCCTCCTAGTGGTCTGGCTTCCTTCACTAGTCAGGATTCTTGCACATAGTTTCCAAGAGAGATATTGGAGCATTCCCGCTCTAATAAATTCCCGCCACCTGCGCTGTATGAATTTGTACCAGCAAATAATACCAGAAGTATATCTCATCTGGTACAGAGGGAGAAACATTCCCTTCTTCTGTTATCTCTATATCAATCCTCTGGCGAAAACAGACCTGAGCGCCTCTGCCGCAAGCTTTATGCGCTTATTTCTTCTCATGTTCCTCAAGCATTTGTCACCCACACACACACACATGTCCCTTCTTGTGTATTTGTGGACCTCGCCGGTTATCCACATCCATCCGTCCGTCCATGCTGCACATCAAATATTCCCTTTGTAGTGGTCTTCAAGATTCAACGGCTTAACTGGATTTGTTGATATTCTCCCAGGGGTCACCAGATATCGATATCTCTATCGTCCTTTGAAAATCTTGTATAAAATCCAAGCTCTTCCCGTCGCTTTCCCCCCAATACCCAGAAACACCCAGAATGAGCTCTTCTGATCCTCCCTCGCTGCAGGAGCTCTACCAAGCCACTTCAGAGTTCTCAGCATGGATACAAACCGTTGCTCCTGGTGCTAATCTGTTTGTTTGCGGTGGGTTAGCACTCGCCATGCATGGAAACGATAGGTCAACAACAGTATGTCACATTATATCTATACACAGGACTTGACCAACTCGATCGCGATGCTGATAGGACGCTGACCTCGCTATCGATCTTTCTGGGACACACATACCCAACTCGAACCGTCCTTATAGCACAAATGCTTTAAAGGATCTAGCATTTTCTAACCCAGAAAAGTTCATTGTTGGACCAAAGATCTTCTGGATCATCAACGCTGGGACCGTCCAAGCAAAGCCTGTCCAAGTAGACTTTGTTGACGCCAACTTATATTGGGCTCCGTTTGAAGCTCAGTCCATGGTTGACTTTTCTTCCGAGTTCGTCGCACACCCTCTCAACCTCCGCACGTTACTTGTTAGCAAGATGAGGAGCGCTATCGAGCGTAGTCAACCAAGTGTTGGGGAACGCTTCCTTAAGCAATCAAACGATGTTGGAGATTTCAGGTTTGCCTTGAACAATGTTTTGGAAGCAAGAACGCCACTTGCTCCCATACATCTGCGTCATCTCGGACAAGATGAACCTGCTCGTCTTTCCACCATCAAAGCATTTTGGGAACTTGTTGACGACTTATGCCAATCATATCAGGCCATAAACTCTCAGCAAGTGAGCAAATTGAAGCAGCAATGGGGTGCGTTGATTCAGGCAAGCGGCCTGAGCCAACAACATGTCGAAGGTGACTGATGGATCGATGAAGCGCCGCGGCGGTACGAGCACTTTGTCCAATCCAATCACGTAACCAGCTAACTTGCACACGCTTCGGTATGTAGGGTAAAGGGACACTCGAGCCGTCTTCTGGAGCAGCGTATGAGGCGGTCTCCACGACTCGGTGCAATAGCTATTTGTAACAAAGTGGTAGAGTACAAGGTAAAGCTCTACGGTCGAAATATAAATTCTGTAATGATCTTGTCCAATTAAAAATAAATATTCTTGGGTGCAGGTGTGCGGGTAAGTCTGAGCGCCGCGAGCCCAAGAGTCTTTCTTGAGGTCAGTTTCTGTGACTAGATTACGATCACATACCTGGAAGAGAGTCCTTGTTGTGGTCAGTCTTTGAGAGACATGTACATACCATTCATTCTCTCTTCTGAGCCTCCACATGCTCGCGCCGCTCCATTAAATATTATACTCAAGCAATCACGCAATCAGCTAACTTGCACACGGTTCAGCGAGCTGTCTTCTGGAGCAGCGTTATAAGGAAAGTCTACTAATAGTGGTCAACGCGTATTCCCAACAAATACATATATGGTCGTGGACATAATTGAAACTTGCGATGTCGACGGCCTCTCCGGGCCTGTCAAGATCTCAAGCTGATAGCCTGATATTTGTAGTTGACCACTTGGATATTTTCACAAATTCATGTGGCGGTTAAGCCGTTGTAGCGATACATAGGACTCGTATGTATGTGCGTATACTTTATCAGATGGAGATCGAAGTCGACATGATCACTCACTTTTTTTTGGTTGGTTGTGATTCCCGGCATGGTCCGCACACGAACGCCCGGATCCCGTACTAGTATGTACATACATCAAACATCAGTTCGCGTACTAGGTATGCTAAGGGAATCGGTCTGATTATCACTGATCACTGGAAACTATGTATGTACGTATGACTTGTATACATGGGGCTTGTTCCAATTCGTACAAGAGTTCCCTTGGACTAGAAGATTCTTCAAAGTCTATAAATGCATGATCGACGTAGAGATGGACAAGAATATGGGAGGCGTTACTCGTTCTTGTAGAAGCATAAGGAAATTGCGAAACAGTATTATCGAAAGCAAAGATAATAATTCAATTCAAAGTGAAGTAGAAAGGATGAGCCCGAGTGAACGAGTCATAGATCATGAGAGGGAGGGGGCGGATGGTAGCCAAAAGTTATAAATGATATATAAAAGATACCGAGGACTTCTTAATCTTCCAAATGACTGACGTTCAAGCGGGTGTTGGGACGAGGTTTCTCTTCGCGCTATTCGAGATGGTGTCCACATTTTCCTTCTCTTGCGTGGAGAAACTGGGCACCGGGCTTGGGTTCACAGTCTGGCGTGAAGCATACTTAGTCTTGACTTGAGCTTGGCTTTTCCCTTGAGAAGCGACCCGACGCACGGAAACCGATGATGGCTTCACAGAAGACGACCGTGATAACGAAGATACACGGGTGGTAGATGTTGACATCGCCGTGCCTGTAATAGACGAGCGTGCTCTTGGAGGGGGACCCATAGAACCTTCGATATATTTGGAGGCAGTGGAGGTGGCTGTCGCAACATTTGGGCGAGCGCTCGAGCCAAGTGTGGTGATCTTCACTGCCGACGTAGGCTCGACACTAGAACGTCTCTTGCTCGTAGTACTTCCAGCTTCTGACGCGGAGGATGGAGGACGTGACACAGTGGGAGTAGAGAAGATAGCTGAGTCGCGACGACTGGTAGTCACTCGTGGGGCTGGTACAGGAGTCGCGCCAGCCGTACCACGGATGCCGAGGTTGCGCTTGAGCTGAATGACAATTGCATGAGTACGAAAAGTATATTCTTCAGTAGAGAGGATGACTTACGAATTCCAATTCCATTTGCTTTGAATCCAGGGCGGTATTCATGCCTTCCAAGTCTTCTTTATCTCGCTGGTGTTGTTTGTTCAGTTGTAAGAGCTTGACTTCCTTATCCGCACTCTCTTGCTGGAGCACTTGAATTCTTCTCCGTTGACGCTCAACCTCCTCCTTCAAGGCATTCATCTTTTTGGTCGAAGATTTTGACTCAATGTCGAAGGTTGCTTGTTGACGGACCAGATCCTCCACCTGCGCGCGGGCTCCGGCCTCCTGCAACGAGGTCTCCTCGAGAGCACGTTTGAGCTCATCAACAGTACGCGTGTTTTCTCTGCGAAGATTGCTTATCTCGTCACTCAGATTCTCAGCCTCGGCCTCGCGTTGCTTGATTTGCTGCAAGTGTTCCTGTTCCTCTTCGTGGCGTTTTCTGAGCTTCTCTTCGAGACGTGATACATTGTCTTGTGAGAACTGACGTTCTTGATCGAGCTGTGCAATGCGATCCGCAAGCTCTTGTAAAGCACGAGAAAGATCGTCAGAGTGATCTCGTTCTTGTTGAAGTAGACCCTCAAGCTAAGATGTCCATGATCAGGTCCCTGCAGCGACGGAAGCATAGGACTTACCTCTGCCTTCTCCCTTTCAAGTTCTTCCTTATGGCCCCACACTTCTTGAAGTTGAGCCTCGAGCTCGGCCTTCTTAACCTTGTTGTCGTTCGCCTCGGTTTCCATAGCAGTCATCTTATATTTAAATTCTTCGATATCGTGATAAAGAGCACCACGTTCCTCTTCCAAGCTAGCGGCCTTCTGCTCAAGTGTCGTCATCTTCTCAGATGTCTTCTCGGTGTGTTCCCATTGGGCATTTAACTCGGCCTCCAAGACTTGATACTGTTCGTTACGTGCCGCCAGTTGAAGTTTCATACCATTCAAGTCCTCCAATAAAGTCGACTTCTCTGCTTCGAGATGTTCCATCTTGCCCACAACCGTAGCCTTTTCCTCTGCCCGCTGAAGTTGTACGATATGAGACATTTCACCCTCCTCTATCAGCTGTGTCTCGACCATGAGTCTCTCCAGCTCTTCCTCGTCAATCGGCGAACAACTTTTATCGCCCATCTGCTCTGTTTGTCCCTCTTCACTGCGTATAACTGTTTTGGATTCCAAATCGCTCTCGTCGCGGCTTCGCAAAGTATCCTGGAGTTTCTCGACAATGGTGTTGCGCTCTTCGATGATCCCCTCTAGTGTCCCGATCTCTTCTCTAAAAACCTCCTCTTTCTTCCCCCACTCCACTTTCTCGTTCTCTAGAACAGAAATCTGACGGTGTAACATTCGCAGTGCCTCCCCACTCGCTTCATCCATAATACTTCGCTCCATGCTATTCTGCCTTGATCCTTCCACCTCGTCCTCAAGATACCGGCAAGTCCTCTCGAGCTCCTGAACCTTCTTCTTCCAGGTCCTAAGTACGCTTCTCCTCTTCATGTCCTCTTTCTCGACGTCACCCAGTTTCTTGCCAAGGATCTCCACAAGCTCATCCCGCGATCGGAGATCATTCTCATAATGCTGGCACAGTTCGGTCTGCAATGCCAACTGTGTCTGGAGTGAAAAAATAAGGTTTTCATCCTTGGATGTTTTGCGCACATGCTGGGGGGCACCTTGCGGCGGAGTGACTGGAATCATGGTTTGAGGGGTATAATACGTTGTCGCGTTTGCACGGAACGGATCTGGAGGTTCTGGTTTGGAATACACTACTAGGTACTCATCGTTTATGTCGGCTTCAGGCGCCTTTGGCGGGGATTGTATCATTGATTGGAAGATGGTGTCGTTAAGCCCGTGGCTTCGGCTCTTCAACGAGTCAGCCGATGTGTCGGCACCATCTTTGTTGAAGAGAGATGCCTTCAAGTCTGAAGCGGGGGGGTTTGAAGAACCTGCGGCCACAGGGCTGGCAGCATTGATGGAGTGGAAGACTGTTTGACCGAAGCTGAACGAATTACTACGGTCATGCAGTCCATGAGGAATATGGGTGGACCTGTCTTGCGAGTGGAATATATTCTCATCTATAACATCCGGGGTCGGAACTTGAACATTATTGGGAGCCACGTCAACAGGAATGCTGATGGCTCTTGCTTTGCCTTTGTCTTTCAAGGGAGTTGAAGTAGCTACACCAGAGGTCTTTAGGCCCTCCCCATGGTTATCATGACCGTTGTCAGACATAGACATGCCGATTGCGTTATCTAACGAGGGCTCTGAAACCTCAAATCCAAGGCCCGGCGGGACTTTGGGAAGATCAAGGGGTTGTGGCATGTCGATATCATTGAAATCAGGAGGGACAATGGGTGACATAAAGTTGCTTGAGTCGAAGAATTGAGTCTGTCCTTGTGCAGATGGCATGTCTGGACTGCTCAACGAGAAAACCTCTGCGGCACCAGGGCGCGTAGCTTTACTGATTGCTGAAGCCCGAGTCATAGGGAATGTCCCAGAGAGCTTTGGACTGGACTGAAGACGGTCAGAAAGAGGTTCTTGCAGGGCAGCTGATGGAGATGGCTCAAGGGACGACGGTACAATAGATTGGAACTCTGTCTCTGTGGACTGATCTGGGCTGATAACCTTGTATGCGTTTCGAGAGAAGAACCGTACGTTCTGGCCAGTACCAGGTGTGTTGGGATCGCGAAGAATAGATCGGACAGAGCCAAACCTAAAGTCAGCTGACGGCGTCATAGGTGTTGGCTCTGGAGGTACATCTTGGTTAAAATGTAAAATATCAAGTGAAGGTCGGCGCTGTGTTGCACTTGCGCTGGCTGTAAGGTTTTGGCGAGCATCTGAGTCAATAGAGGGGTGCAGGATATCAGAAGATGATCTGTGGTCAGCTAAAGATTTAGAAGGTTGGTTGGAAAGTGAAGCCTGCGAATCTGTATGACGGTGTTAACACAACCAAGTCGAGTTGGCTTGAATGTCCACTCACTGTTGTTATTGCCAAAAATACCCTTCATCTTCTTTGGTTGTCCGACGGATGGTGACGGTGCTTGCACTGAGTCAACGTCTTCCTTGAAGGGTGCGCTTGACAACCTCTTGAACGTGTTTCGTTTGGTAATCCTCCTGGGGGATGGTGGGGGGCTAGGGCTTGAGAGACGCTCTGAGCTGTTGTGAAATTTGGATAGGTTCGGATGTTCTTCAGATACTTTGGATATGAAACCGTCACGAGATGGTTGAGGGGGTGATAATGGTGATGGTTCATGGTCTTCCTGGACCACACGGGGCCTCAGAACATTCGTGAGTTTTGCCCACATTCAAGGCAGCTTTCAGAGATATTGCGAGTTGATGGTAGTTGATGGGGATTTCTTGAAGACCCGTGAGGGTGGCCGTAGAAACGAGGTATATAGCGGTCAAAAGATCATAATAAACTTTTCAACATGGAGCTTGAAGCGCGTCAATCATGCATGTGACCGAGTTTCAATGTCAACCACCACTTCAAAAGTACTTTTAAATCAGCTGTCGCCCATAACCCCAATTGGAGAAGTGATGATTGCGTGTTTCGATTCAACTCACCAAAAAGACACATGCATACTAAGTATACCCCATGGGACTGCACAGCTTCAGCTCGACTACTTTTTGACTCCATCTGAATTTTCTGATTAAACGCTCGCTCCATATTTATATGACGACGACAGGGCATAGAAACAGATGAACTCTTGTGAATAATATGCCGAGAGAAAGCGCATCAATATTGCAAAGGCTATACTGATTGTCTGGATAGAATAGCTACAGTACTGGACGTATTCAACAGAACTCTCGAGATCAGCCACACTTCCATGCAAAACGAGTCACCATCGTCGTCTTACAATTTCGAATAATTATTCTGGGTACCCCCTCAAATCTGTGCATTCGGCGAGAACGGAGGCGCAAAACTCAAGCAAGGAGCAGACTATCCGCACGGAGTTGAAAACATTCACTTCAGGTGTCCCGGATAAGCTTGATGGCATCCCTGGAACAAGTTTTGGAATGATGGACACATTAGTTTAGATAACGCCAGTCACGATGTCGCCAAGTAGCCAAGCTCTGTAAGCATCGTCGCCTCACAAGTAATGAAGTGATATTATATAGCTGAGGAGTCTGAGACGTTTTTCCATCTTCATCACTGAGTATCAGAAGTTGTAACCTGGAGTCAGTCAGTCAAGGGAGCTCGTTATCTGGTCGTTGACAGAGGAAGCCAATCCTGAGGAATGAGATTGTGTGGACAATTGAAGACTAACATACGATCCACCATGGCCACCGACCTGTTGCCGTGCCACGTTTCTGCACGGAAAGACCGAGAATTGCCTAGAGAAACTCTAGCGCACTTGTCTAGACTCCGAAGCCTACCAGGCGGCTCTCAGAAACACGTGCATTGGCGTATCTATAACCGGTAATGCCATTCTCACAGTTCGAGTTAAATATATGCGTCACAGATGCCAGAGCGGGCGAGATGCCGCCCGAGGCTGAGGCTAGGTCGATAAAAGAGATCAAAACCACAGACCAGCGTAGATGGAAGCACGCTCGCTTGTTGATTGGTTGTTACCCCAAAGAACGTTTCTGCCGGTCATCCGACGCGTCTCCGGTTGACATTTGACTCGGACAGCCGAAACATTAGATTAGTTCAGAAACGTCCTTAGAAATGGTCGCATGCTCCTGTTCATAGGCTCATGGATTCCAATGTCTGTGCTGTAAAGAGCCTAATTGCACAAGAGGCTCAACTTGCATCGCGAGTCAATATGTCTTAATATCCAATTTGGGCATATACGTGACGAAACTTTTGACGAAACTGTAATCGATCTCCGATGGATTGATTATCTATTCAGGCATCTTATAAAGCGCTCCCTTTCTGATTCATTCAAGTTAAACCTTCCTCTCACCACACTTTTTTCTCCAATCACGATGGTGAACCTCTTCTCTTACTTATTGACTTTTGTGACTGATGATCTTCCAGGTCGTCAAAGTCGGTATCAACGGGTATGTTTTCTCGATTGTTCCTTTGATATGTTGCCATTAATTATACTCGTTACCTTTAAGTTTCGGTGAGTCGATATAAGAATTTCAGGAACTTCCGGTCGTAACACGTCTTAGGTCGTATTGGCCGTATCGTTCTCCGTAATGCTCTCCTCAACGACAAAGTTAACGTTGTCGCTGTGAACGAGTGAGTTCACTGATCAATAAATCTTGATTTGATTTGTCTCATCCGTTTTTGTAGTCCTTTCATTGACCTTGAATACATGGTCTGTCCAAAGTCGCTCAGAGTTGACGAACAGCCTTCTTTACGCGTGTTTAGGTCTACATGTTCAAGTATGACTCCGTTCATGGACGTTTCAAGGGTTCAGTTGAGGCCAAGGATGGCAAGCTCTGGGTCGACGGCAAACCCATTGCTGTCTTCGGCGAGAAGAACCCCCAAGACATCAAGTGGTCTTCAGTCGGTGCTGAGTACGTTGTCGAGTCAACTGTATGTTTTTTTTCGCTAGGGTGTTGCAATCGACGATATTGATCAATTGATTCATCCAGGGTGTCTTCACTACTACCGAGAAGTAGGCAGAAATCTTTTGCACGACCTTTTGTCTGACTGATTTGGCCACAATCAGGGCTGGACTCCATCTTCAAGGCGGTGCCAAGAAGGTCATCATCTCTGCTCCTTCGGCCGATGCACCTATGTTCGTCGTCGGTGTTAACCTCGACAAGTACGATCCCAAATATACGGTTGTGCGTCTCCATCAATTTCTCATTTTGTTCAGATGTACCTGATCCCTTTGTATCATCTGATCGAATCTAGATCTCCAACGCTTCTTGCACCACTAACTGCCTTGCGCCCCTCGCAAAGGTTATCCATGACAAATTCGGCATCATCGAAGGCTTGATGAGCACCATCCACGCCACTACTGCTACTCAAAAGACCGTCGACGGCCCCTCTCACAAGGACTGGCGTGGCGGACGCAGCGTCAACAATAACATTATCCCCTCATCCACTGGTGCCGCCAAGGCCGTCGGCAAGGTCATCCCCAGCCTCAACGGAAAGCTCACGTAAGACACATAGCTGATCTTCATGCTTGATTCTGACAGTATTTTAGCGGTCTTTCCTTCCGTGTTCCTACCATCGATGTTTCAGTTGTCGATCTCGTCGTTCGCCTAGAGAAGAAGACTACGTACGAGGAGATCAAGGCGGCCGTCCGGGAGGCTGCTCAAGGCCCTCTCAAGGGCATCCTTGAGTACACCGATGACGCCCTTGTCTCCGCCGATTTCGTCGGACATGACGCCTCTTCTATTTTCGATGCTGCTGCCGGCATTCAGCTCAACGAGAGCTTCGTCAAACTCATCTCCTGGTACGATAACGAGTGGGGTTACTCCAAGCGCGTCGTCGACCTCCTCGTCTTCGCTGCCGAGAAAGATGCTCAGCAACAGTAGATATCATTTCCTTTCTCATCCTCTTTCTCTCTTGTTCATGAAACTCCACCCAACTTTCCCGCTTTCTCTTTCTCCTGTTTTCTCGAAGGCAATTTAGCTGATGCGCGGATTGAAAGGAAGCAACGATTATAAAAAATCTCGACGGTCTGTGCTCAGGCTTCCGCCACCTGCCACCTGGGAAGATGTCTCAGGAAATTTCCCGTGTAATGAAGTCAAATAGAAGTATGTATAAAATACAAGTCAATTTTTAGGTGTTCGATCCTTGTGTAAGGAGGAGTGTCATCGGTTGACGGTACTGCGGTCAAATACTTAACTCGAGCAAGATAATTCAATCTCGCTGGTCGCTTGCCATCGTCAAACATGTCACCACTCTCGAACATCAATTGCACAAAAATCTGTCTGCAAATCCTGGGTGCTGAGATTGTCTGAGTCCTTCCACCATTTGAAACACGGCTTGTCGCGCGACCGTGGTATAGTAAATGAAAAGAGACCGATACCAAGGGTACCATGGACACACCCGGAATTGAACCGGGCACCGCATTCGTCAATCCAATGGATTCAACTCCCATTGAGAGTTAGGTAGCTTTGGTATTATCTACACCAGAGAACTATGCCATCCGAGGTTGTACACCAGAGGTTGAACCAACGCTTTACTACTTAATCATAGGTTGCTTTTGTTTATGCACTAATCAAACGATGCTAAGCGGGCGTGAATACACCATGTGCCCATATAACAAACTTCGATGACAGACATTACGTGATGTATTGTGAGCTTGAAATCGGGCAAGCCTAAGCCTGAGTACTGGGTATGAAGGATTGTGATTGTCAACTTAATTCACTGATTTTCTATTGATGCATTTGATCCATTCCAGTGAGATTCAATACGCTTCCTTCCTCAAAGGCTTCGATTGAATTGTTCGTATACAAATACGCCACAATTGCAAGTTTACACACGAGTACTATCGATTACCAGCGATTAAAGCAGACAGACCATTTTCGATTCTCGAGAAGAAATCTGGAAAGGGATGATACAAAATAACTCGCAGTTTCCTTATTGGAACGGAGGCGGCTTGGTAAATCATGTAACATCATTGTGAACTCACTTTGTATTACTTCCATAAGTTCTATCAGAAAGTCCTTTGAGTTTCTGGTTGTTTTTCCCAAGGACAATCTCTGTAACACCGGGTAGACCGGCCGGAGATATCCTGACTACAACACGGCCTTATCCATCGTTTATAATAGATATTCTAAATGCCTCAAGTCGGAGGCTCACTTAATCCATCATGGATGCTACGCTCTACAAATCTGTTTCGACCCGTCGCAGCCTCAAATACAACTACTATTTCTCAGCACCAACAGCTGGTAAACCTGTACTTCTCTTTGTTCATGGATTCCCTAGTACATCGTACGACTGGAGGTATCAAGTGACCTTCTTCAAAGACAAAGGCTATGGCCTGATCGTGCCGGATATGCTTGGATATGGCGGGACAGACAAGCCCGCAGATCCCAACAGCTACAGATTGAGCTTGATAGCTCAGGATCTTCTTGATATTCTCGATGCAGAGAAGATTGAAAAACCCATCGCGATTGGACACGACTGGTAGGCTAATAGAGCAATATGCCCCAGGGTCATCACTGAAGTCGCGTTGATGAAAGGGGAAGTGGAGTTGTCAGCCGACTTGCCAATTACTTTCCTGGACGCTTCGTTGCTTTTGCATTTCTCGCGCTTGGGTATACCCCCCCAAGTTCAACCAAGTTTGCGGATTTATATGCCAAGGTACGGTTAGCCTACAGTTTTGGTTATTACTTTAGGTCACGGGTGATATCAAGACCTCTGAACTGGCTGGCCGCGAACTGTTGGGATACTGGTGCTTCCTTGCAGAAGAAGGAGCGCCAAAGCTCATTGAAAATAATGTGAGTTGATATTATCTTTCAACGAACATTTATCGATTAATGTGCATACCTCCCAAGATCGACTCATTCTACAGTCTTGTTTTATCTGATGATCCAAAACTCTGGATAACTAATTTAACACCAGGTGGAGCTTTCAAAGCCTGGGTTGAAGGAGACAAGAAGACGAAAATTGCGTCCTATCTTCCGGAAGATGTATGCCTATCTTGGTCAGTCCACCTATCTCAGCTAACAGAAGTTGCATATTCCCTAGGAAGTAGAGAAACAGAAGACCGAACTTCTCAAGGGTGGTCTCACAGGACCAGTCAACTACTACAAAACAAAGGTCTCTGACCTCTGTCTCGAAGATTTGAATGGCAAGTATCTGCGGGTTTTTCCCGTCTTCAATCGCGACTAATGATAAGCAGCTGTTGCACCAGAGAATCTTGTGATTCACAAACCTGTTTTTTTAGGCACTGCCTTGCAGGACTACGTATGCCTGGCTTCTTTTCAAAGAGCAGTTGCGGTGCAAAGTGTGAAAGGCCCCTTGACCATAAAGGATTTCAACACAAGCCATTGGGTTATGTGGCAGGAAAAGGAGAAGATGAACGAGGAGCTGTTGACGTGGATCCAGGGTTTGACATTTTAAGAATGGAGCGGAAAAGTAGCAATTCCCAGCTAAATGAATGTAAAGAAACCAGTCACCAGATTACCGTCAATTTTTGAGGATATTAGTAGTAGCTCGAGGGAACCATATGCATCGATTGTCTTGATCACGCAATTGTCTGCAAGTAGATTGATATAGCGTTTCGGGCGGGTTTTTCTTCTCATCACAGTCACTTCACATATGCACCTACCAACTATCTGCCTGCCTGGAATGGATGCACCATGGGATGAATCACACGATGACGAGGCCGCCTGGAAAGGAACACGAGACGCTGAATGGATGAAAATGTCGTCCGAGTTCACTGATGTATGTTACTGCTATATTGATGATTCTCTAGCCACGAAATTCCAACATTAATGCTAGGTCGGATACCGTGAAGGAATAACAGCAGGCAAAGAAGCATTCGTTCAGGAAGGCTTCGATGCTGGGTTTGCGACCATCGGAGCGCCTTTGGGACGAGATCTCGGTCTCATCCGCGGTCAATCCTCTGCACTCCTCTCATACATAACATCTGAATCTTCAGCTGCTCTGGGTCTTTCTAAGAAGGCGAAGGAGGCCTTGGTTCATGAAGCACGCGACATTGTTTCTCTGCTTGGAAACGTCAGGTTCTCGGACATCGAGCCGCGCGACCTGGAGGCAGAAAAACATGCAAAGGAGCACCTCGAAGCTGAAGGGCAGGAGATGGATGTTCATGAGGATATTGAGGATAAGAAGAAAATGGAGAACGTGGAGGATATGTTAGCGAGGCTGTCAGCTGGAGGAACTGTGAATAATCCCGGAAGACCTACGATGGAAGATGTGGCCAATCTCAAGGCGCGATTGCACGCTTTGACTTCGCAGCTTGGGCTTTGTAACCTACATTAAGCCCCTCTGCCATAGCAGACAGGAACTCTCATCGAATTTGCGAGAGGTACTCAAGCAGGTACTTCTACTGTGATTCTTCTTTTGAAATATTGAACCTTCGCGTCCAGGCCCTGATTTCATATGCAGCGGATCAGATATCACACCCAATTTTCGTCACTCAAGATACCTTCCTTCGGTGAGGTTTGCATAGAAATCAGTAGATATTGTACTAATAGAGACAATGCCCCTGTAGCTTTGAAATAGTCGTGATTACGGTGGCCTGAGGGACAGGCTATGGAGGGGGTATCTATGGTATGTATGTATGGTGACATAGATACATGATCTGAGAAAGGCCAAAACATCTCGCCTTTCAGAAAACATATCACTTCTGCTTCGCAGGTGCCACGTAGTCGCGTGAAAGGTCGATCTCGCCCTTCATGTGTGTGTTGGTAATGCGCACTTGGCGCTGTCTGGGTGCGCCGCCGCGTTTTCCTTTCTTTTTGCCTGCGGGCGCTTTTGGTGCCGGCGCCTCTGCGTTTGTAACCTGGAGACCCTCTGTACCAACCTGTTTCAGAAGGCCTGGGGCCACCAACAGCTGGGAATATACCTGAAGCAAGTTGTTTCAAGAGATCGACATCATTAGGAACCTTTAGAGAGTGCCACAAGTCGCTGAACTCTGAGTTCACGACGTCAGTATGAGATTCGATATACAGAACGTCCGACATCCATCCGAAAACCCATCTGCGTCAGAAAAAGAGATCTACGCACCTTTTTCGACCGGCATGCCCCCAGCCTCCTCTGTCGGTTTGATCTCGTTCCAAAAAACCATCCGTAGCTGACCATCCTTGACTGTCCGCGTAACCAAAACTTCGCCTTCTTTCTCTAACTCCTCGATGGCGGCGGGTGCTTCTTTCCACGACTCTTTCAGTGCACGAACAGGAATGCCTCCGCCTTTTCGTGTTTGACGTTGGATTTCGGTTAAAAGGGCTGCTTTATTCCGAAAATTGAACTCGTGCTATGGTACAAGTAAGAGAAAGAACGATAGGGACAAGAATAGATACGAGCCTTATATGAGTATAGGTCGGTTTTAGGATCCCATAAAATACGGTCGTGTGCTTTGAACTTTTCAAGAAGAAAGGGATCAGTATCTAATGGTGTATTTGTGACAATGGCGATGTCCTGCAGTCGCATGGGGTTTTGGGTACCCTGAAATGACTTCAGTCGACTTTGTACTAGATTCTCTGTGTGTGACACGCGCACCTTGAGATGATTAACCGCGTACACTAATTGGGTATTAACGTTTACACCTGTGCCAGTGTCCGCAGGCTGAGAATACACAATATCTAAATGAATCAATTGATAAAGAGATTGGCGAAAATCTCTTCACGTACTCGTCTTCGGTCGCTTCTTTTTCGGCGTAGATTGTGAGGACTCAGCTGGCGTTTGAAGAGATGCGGGTGTCGCAGCCTCGCTGGAGGCGGGAGGCTGAGAGTGCCATGAGGTGTAATCCTGCCGCTTGAGCACAGATTTAAACGCAGCAGCGTCTTGGGCAAGTTTCGACATTGTGGCCGTAAAAGAGCCAATGGTCAACGCCGTCACACTTCGAGTCACAGCTTGACCTCCCCATGTTCGCCAACAATGCCCAGGTTTGTTTTATGAGCTGCTGCATTCTTTTCTATTCTGACTGTGCGAGTTTACATAGGATTTTCCGGCACAAAAGCGTCGGCGGGTGATGGCTGTCGCCGACGGATTTGAAAGACAGAAACCTGACAGTCAGAAGGTCCCTGTTCAAGTCCCCAAGTTCACTTCGGCGTTCAATGAGAAACAATCACAGCCAGCGCGTAACAAGCCTCGTTCTAAGCCCAATTTCGGTCCAAATTTTGACTTTGTCACATCTAAACCCCTCTCCGCGGCTTCCAAGAACAACCCAAAGTCTCAGAGTCTTAAGCAACTACCCATTCCTGCTTTCGTGATAAACACGACGGAGAAAGAGAAGAAATCTATACTTCCTACCTGCCTTCAGCCTCTGCCTTATCCTCGTACTTTGACTAAGGGCGAAACGTCCTCAGCTATAGCACCACAGTCACTGCGGCGGAAACTGCCACCACCCCCGCCTCTCCCGACACCGCTTAAACATGCTGCAGCCTTGAAGAACATGCCAGCACCGATGATATTTGAACCTACAGAGATTTCTATAGAGGCCTCTCTTCGAACTATATCGACTACTAACATTGCATTGGCAACGGATCTGTTAACGGATAGTGGGACTGCCGAGCTGGCGCACATCTTTCTCCATGATCAGCACCCTGATATTGCTGCTTCCAATAAACATGTGGAGCCGGCATGGAACATTGGAATGAGTCCCCAAAAAGATGTTAAATCTATAAGAGGTAGAGGTAAAGGGTCCCAATTCGTCAAGTGAGTGGTTGAAACAATTCGATAACGGGTATCACTAACTATTGGCCGGGCCCAGGGGTGGCCTCGCAGCACGTTCATCTGAGCTTTTAGCACAATCTCGCACTTCGCTCGTCCTCTGGCAAAAGGAGATGGAGCTCCAGCTTTCGTCTTCGGCTTTTCGCTCGAATGCCGTCCTTCGTTTGCGGATTTTGAAAATAGTAGATCAGCCGACCGGCCCCAAGTCTAGCTCTCGTAAATCGAGTGCTTCTTCTGCAGTTTCTATAGGTGCCGCCCTCTGTCGTATAGTAACTATACCCACCTCGTACCCGCATCTCTCGGACACAGACCTACAAACACAAGAAAAACAGTGCCATCTCGTCGTTCTATCTTTTCCCACCATCGCTCCGCCTCGTTTACGTGGTCGGGATGGCATATATATTCGTAATCCGGAAGACTTCATCGTTGGGCATGAGCTTCATGTGTGGGAACCCTGGCACGAGGTCTCTCTCTGTCCAACACATTCTTCTGCGCAGTTGGACGATGACTTGATGGTCTCGAAAACACAACCTCGTCATGAATTTGTGGAGCTTGCCCCTTTTCCTAGCCTTCCGTCGACTTATCCACATCCACTATCTTTGGAAGCGGCGGAGGAAGGATCCAAAACTTCTGATACTGTCTTACTATGTTCGCGCTTCGTCATCATTCCCTGATCTGCCTTGAGACAATTCGCCTCAATTGACCATGTCTTCATCTCCTCAGGAGTTGAAAGCATTATTCGGTCGCGCTGACTACATCTTGCCCATTAAACACGTCCGTACTTACAGGGATTGTTTAGTGGACTATTGTTCGTAAGGTATTTAATACCGTCCTACCACGATTGTTCTCTAGCTGATGATTCTTACTCGGTCCAGTTTGTCTTAGACTCGGGACGCTGCTCGTAGCCTTCAATTTTCTTGGGGTCCGAGAGATCACTGTGAACATACAGCATTTACCAACCTCCTGATGTGTGCACCAATTTTTGCAATCAGGATTTTTCCCGCGGTCTGAACAAAACCGCTCGGTTCTAGGTTGCATTTACGCAAGGAAGACTAGTCCAAGTCTGTATACTGGTCTAAACCTCGATGCCTATCACAGATAATGGCTGCTGAAACGCAATTTTTATCTTCTTTCGATATTTCAGCTACCATGATCGTGATTGTGGTAAAATGTCCATAGAGAAAAGTTGGCAAGGTTTCAATCTAATACGAGAGGGAGAATCAGTGCTCTGGCGACATCTTCCAGGTTCGACTAAGTTTGGGACATTAATATCGCTTGCAGATACCATTTACGGGAAGAAGTGACACAATCGAGAAAGATAGTTTTTTAATCATAAAAGTCGAATTTCTGCATCCACGGCGTCCTAACCCGGATCAGGGATTAAGTACATAAGAATCGTTTACTTTGATGAGTTATGTCGTCACATTCGCGGACATTCCGCTATGAACCTTTATGGTGCCTGGGCGCTTAGTCAGCGCTACTTTTGTTCAGCGGCCAGGTCAAAAATTTTGGCGCCCCTATTTCTGGCAGGGTCGAGCCCAACAACGTGCTGATTTGTTACAGGGGACAATGTTCTTTTGTGAAACAATGCAAAAACACATTGAAAATAATACAATTGATTTCAATATTTGATTTCAATATCTTTGTTAAAATCATAGAAAAAATATTGTAACCAACTTATCAGTGGCAGTCACAGATAGAGTTTGACGGACTGACTGTGACTGCCACTAACAAGTGGTTACAATATTTTTCCTATAGTTTTGACAAGAATATTCAAATAAAATCTTGAAATCAATTGGATTATTTTTACTGTATTTTTACATTGTTTTGCAAAAGAACATTGTTCCCTGCACCTGATGTTGATAGATACTGAAAATTGGATTTAACACATTTTCTACATACATACATAATATGTTGCAAGGCTCTAAAGTGTCAGGGGACTACTCTTCAAGTTCATTCATTCCAGTACAATATGCTCAGTTCTTGTCTTTTTCAACCAGGTGATTACATAATGTGCTGGTGATGAGCCTCTACTTGGTTTAGCACATATAAGTCTCCCTACAGAGCCTTGCCACTAAAACTCCATATAAATTTGCACCCTCTACTTTCCTTTCTGACTACTATAGTAAAAGAACTAGAAGACACCTCTCAAAATATCCCATCAAACCATAGACCAAAGCACATGATCCATTCTGCTTTGCTGCACATTCCACCTTGCTGCCTGCCTTCCCCAACAAATCATCAGGCAGCTTCCCATGCTCACACCTTACACCATTTCTGATATGTCCAAACTAACAGGTGATGGAATGATGGAAGCTTCAAGTTGATGAACAGACAGCTCAAAAACATCATTTGTTTCAGTCTTTCACCAACATTCTACTGAACCCTTTAGCAACATATATTTGATAGTATTTTCTCAAGACAGACAGCTTAGTCTATTGTTAGTCAGCAAAGACTTGCCAACCCTTCTATTTTTGATTTTTTTTTATTTCAATGTTTTTAGTATAATTCACAGTCTCTTACCTACCTTTTCCTTATACATTGCCTCTATGCATTGCCTCTATGCATTGCCTATGCTCTTGGCAACTTTGACAAAGTTGCCATTTTTATTTTGTATAAATACTTCTTCTGTCAGTATTAGACATAGAAAAATTATACACAGTTCTGCCTACAACTGTCTTCCCCAGAGCTTAAGTGACTTTAATTCTCTAACTATTGCAGTGTCATTTGAGCACATCTAGTTTTATATTGCCAATGTCTTAGCGCTTTGCCTATGCACCTTTGCACTTAGCACCTATGGCTAGGATCTAGTAGCTCTGTGTAGCTAAGCACCTTCTTTATCTTGCTGCCTTACTTTAGTGCTTCTTGCTAACTTCTCTTGGCAATTGACAGTTCATAGCTTGTTTATATCCAACAAGCTTCAAATTTCATAGCAAGTTTCTGAGACCTGTCTAGGACTCTTGCAAACTATTTACTCAAAGGGTTAAATCACTACCTACTCAGACAATATCAAGCTCAATTTTGGATTCATTATCAAATTTTCTACAGATTGCATAATATGACATTGAATTTTGTGCATGTGCAAAGTCCAACATTATTTTTTCCATAGTTCATCTTCCCATGGTTTATTTTTAGTAAATTTGCCAACTTGGCAGTTGGATTCCTTAGACTTGTTCTCTTTGGATTTTCCTCTGCCAGGTGCATAGTCATTACTATATTACTGATTAGTATTCTAATGTACTTTGGATTTCCCTCTGTTAGAAATTGGCAGTATATTACAGATACTTAGTAGATTACTATGAGTAACAATCTTCAGTCCACTATAAGAGACTATATTCTACTATACCTAGCAGGTTACTATAAGTAACAATCTATGGTATAGTCAGTATCTATGTATGATTGATGTAATGTAATTGCTTACCCTCAGCCCGCTATAAGAGACTGAGGGTGCTGTCCATAATATGCATGAATTTATATGTACGATGAGACAATATCCATTGTTAAGTTTTTCATTCAGGTGGCCAGGCACTGGTGGCCCATTGTTTGTAGTGGCCAAAGCTTCATCTTAGTCCAATACCCTCTGCTAGTTGTGTGATTCAGCCACAACCTCCAGAGGTTGCTCTTACAGCAGAACAAGTTTATAGCTTCAGTCTGGAATCTCTTCTAATTTGATTGAACTTTCTCTGCCCCTAGAAGTCTTTTCCCCACCAGTTTGCTTGCCTTACTCTTGCTTCTATGACCCAACTAATTCCTTCAGCCACTTCTTCCAGCACCTCAGCCTCTGAGGACAATGCCTGGACTTGTCTGCTTGCTCTGAAAGAACAGGTACAGGCCACTCAAGCTTCTCTCACCTTCTACACTATCAAATTTGCCATCCTCCACTAGACCACCAACACTATTTTCAGACTCTTCAAGCACTCTCAGAGTGTTTTCCCCCCTTCTGTTAGTGCTCCAGCATCTCTAGCACCACTGGCCTCTCTAGTTCAAACCCTATGCTTCAGCACTACCACTTCCACTTCTGCTTCTACCAAGATTCCTTGCTCTGCTCTTCCAGATGCCTACAATGGAGAGCACACTACAGACAAGTGCTTTTTGCAGTCCTGCATCACCTATATCCAGCTGAGCAGTAAGGTGTTCAGCTCTAATGCATTTAGAATTGCATGGGTTCTATCTTACATGAAGTTAAGATAAGCTTCCACTTATGCTCTCCAAGTATTTTGATGCCCTGGAGGCATAGCAAGTTTCATAGACTGGGACATCTGTGAGAAGGACTTTTAAGCTGATTTCTTTTCTTTGGACCCAGCTAAGACTGCAGCCCTCTCCTTTTGGAATTGCAGCTAGGCAAGAAAAGTGCTCCTTAGATGAGTACATTGATTCTTTTTGTGTGCTAGTTGAGCAGGCTGGGTATCTAAATGGCCTCCAGCTTTGCCTCACTTTTAAAGAGAGTCTCCATCCTACTCTCATGGACAGGATTAACAGTCCAGCTGAAGGTTGACCTGACAATAGCTGCATAGAGACCTGGTTCAAGATTGCAAAAGACTAATGGCAACTCATGGAGCTAAAGCATAAGCTTTGTCGTTCTCAGACCTTCTCTGCTCTGCCCCATCTGTCTGCTTTCCATTGTCCTGCTCCTCTTCCTTTAGCAGACATGCCTCTTCTAGTCTCTGTCGCTTGACTCTTATTATTAGGGGTACCTATGGATGTTGACACCTCTTGCCAATACTCTTCCATGCTCCTGCTGTGTCAATGTTGTAGAAAGTCTGGCCACTTTGCATGCTACTGCTCCTAGGGACTGGAAGTATGCTACCTCTCTCCAGTAGAATAGGAGGAGCTTCTAGTACAGCTCCTTGCTGCAAAGGAGATACAGCTGGAGATCCTGTCGCAGCAAGTTGGATGCAAGTGGTGACAAACTGAGAC
The DNA here is from genome assembly GCA_017657235.1 of Termitomyces sp. T73sscA. NCBI lineage: Eukaryota > Fungi > Basidiomycota > Agaricomycetes > Agaricales > Lyophyllaceae > Termitomyces > Termitomyces sp. T73sscA. Next base: position 9,421 of record JAGGAP010000315.1, on the reverse strand, counting down.
TGAGAGAGAATGGGTGAGTCTGACTTATGACGAGCACCTAGAGGTCTATGAGTTCAGAATGAATTATATTCGGAATCATCTTATTCTAGTTACATACCTGAAGGTCAGTGAGTTCAGAATGAAAGCATGGAACTCCAGGACAAGTAAAAATTGTCTACTTTGTCACGTGGGCTGAATAAATCGGTGTGGCTAACTATGTCAATCCGTAGGACTGCAACACTCCCACCTGGCATAGTGCCCACAACATCACTGAAGTTCGGTCCTTGAGAATTCCCTGACCAAACCCATAGCTTGCCTGTGCCTGTCAACGATGTCGCGAGATAGAGTTTTGGTCAGTAGGTCGGTGACCATATTTTTGGAAGGGATATAGATAGGTTTGATTTTTCCATCAAATACGGCCTGATGTAGCCAGAACCAGTGCCTGTCAAGATGCTTGAGGTGCCCCATGTGCTCGGGTTGCTTTGAAATGGACATGGCAGATTGGTTGTCTATGTTGAGGATGAGCAGCTTTGATTGCAGCACACCGATGTTGGCAAGGAAGTTTCGAAGCCAACATAGCTCGCAGCCAGTTTTGCTGGCAGCAACAAACTCTGCTTCAGTTGTCAACAGCGCGACGAGAGACTGTAGTTTTGACATCCAGCTAACTGCACCCCCACCAACCATTAACATGGAGCCCGCTGTAGACTGTCTGTTATCTGGGTTGCCTCCATGGTCAGCATCTGTGTACACAGTGAATGGGAGGGAGCAGAGGAGGCTGCATAGGTGGAGTATTTGATTTTGTAGTCAAGGGTCCTGCAAATATAATGCATAAGATATTTGGCAGCTTTCCAGTGCTTTGGGCTAGGGCAGGCATTGAAACAACACAACACACCAACAGCATATGAGATATCAGGGCAGGTACACATGGCAAGATAGAAGAGTGCTCCGGTGGCCTGTATGTAGGGTACAGACTGCATTTCTTCTATTTCTTTGGGGTTGACGGTGAGTCAGCTCTGGATAAGTGAGTGCTTGGCTCTAAGAGTGTAGCCATGGCTTTTGAATCAAGCATGCCAAAACAAAAAAGCACCTCAATTGCATATGCCCTCTGATCAATCCAGAGTGTGTAGTTTGGGCGATCATAGGTGACAACAACACCCAGGAGGTCAGTGGTGGGTTCTAGATGACGCAGTTTGAAGTAGCTATGGAGCTCAGAGATAACTTTGATGATAGCTGGTTGAGATTTTGAGGCTATGGTCATGTCATCAACATGAACAGGTATGATGATTTGTACACTATTATGGAGGTATACATATATGCAGGGATCAGACATGATTCGTGTGAAGCCTAGTCTTACCAAAACCTCATATAGTTGTTTATTCCAAAAATTAGCTCCTTGCTTGAGCCCGTATATCCCCTTCTCGAGCTTGGCACAAGTGATGCCATCACCAGGCTTCCACTCAATATCTGGGGGCACTTCCTCAGGGAAGCTCTCTGGGAACTTCATATAGAGCTCTGCATCTATGATATCATGCAAGAAGGCTGAAGAGATATCAACTAATTCAAGGTGCATATCTTCAATGGCTACAAGTGCCAGAACTGTGCACATAGCTGCCCAGCGTGTTGTTGGTGCAAAAGTTTCATCAAAATTGACACCAGGACGCTGGCTAAAGCCTTGCGCTACAACACGTGCCTTGAATCGGTCTACAGCTCCATTTGGGAGGTACTTTACCTTGAAGACCCATTGGGAGCCAATAGCCCTACGTTCTGGAGGCAAATAGACTGGGCGCCAGGTGCCATTGTTGTATAAGGAATTCATCTCTTCACACATGGCTTTGTGCCACTCTGCTGCATCCTTGCTTGCCATAGCTTCCTGACAGGAATGGGGGTTAATGTCATGTGTGCTTACTTTGTATGCACTGGCAGCATTAGCACAAATAGTGTCAAGAATGCCGAGGTTAGTACCATGTGCTACAAAGGCACGCTCAGCGAGAAGTAATGCCTCATCAGAGCTGGCATTCATGATGAGGTTTACCTCCTGCTCTTCATGTTCATTGATGTTCTCTACATTGACATTCCACAAAGGCTGCTCTGGGGGCTCCTCAGGATATGGTGATGGTGCTGGTGGTGGTGGTGGCTCCTGGACTAATGGTGATTCATGGTTTTCTTGGCCTTGCACAGCATTGTAATACCCTGCATTAGGGCCATGGGTAGGGATACGCAGGCATTGGCTCAGTTCATGGAGTGGTGGCAAGGGTCTTGGCTGTTGGTGAGTTGAGGGTATGGATGGCACTGAGGGTGTGTGGTGGGAATCACCCCCCTCATCAGCTCCCACCTGTCTATGGAGGACTTCTAGCAGTTCAGCAACTTCATCATCACTGCTTATAGGCGTGAGTGGAGTGTCATCATTGAAGAGGCAGGTGTGTTCAGGGTAGGGGGGAACAGAACTTGGTGTTGGCAATAGGATGTCAGAGTCGTATGGCTCATATGTTGGTAAGTTGTCAAAAACCTCCAATGCAGGTGCTGGTGGCATGTCTGACAATGAGAGGCCAGAGAAGCAGAATTCATCAAACATGACATCTCAGGATGTTACTACCTTCTTAGTCTTTAATATATATACCTTCCAGCCAACATGGTTCTCTGGGTACCTGACAAATATTCCTGGCATAGAGTGTCTCTGCATGCCCTCTCACTTGCCACGGTCAACAAGTACATGGGCTGCACAACCAAAAACTCGCAAGTGCCCAATTTGAGGTTTCTTGCTTTTCAATGCCTCAAATGGTGTGATGTTGCGCTTGAGCGCAGATGTTGGACAGTGGTTTTGTATGTGCCTGTATGTATTTAGAGCATATGTCCAAAAACTCTGAGGCAGGTTTGCTCTTGCAAGCATGGAAGTGATTGCCTCCTCAATTGTTCCATTTGCTCGCTCCACAACACTATTTTGCTGAGGTGTGTTTGTATTTGTGTATTCTACACGTATTCCTTTGGCTTGATAGTATTTGAAAAACGCTGCAGAAGTGTATTCACCACCCTGATCAGAGTGGAAACACTTGATCTTCTTTCTGGTCTGCTTTTCAGCCTGATTCTTGAACACTTTGAATGCATGCAGTGCATTGCTCTTCTTATACATGTTACATACCTCCATCCACCTTGTAGCATCATCTGTGAATGTTACCCACCATCTTTGGTTGGATTGGTGTCCTCTGACATGCATAGGTCCATGTACGTCACTGAATATTTGTCCTAGTACTTCTGCTGCTCTGTTCGCAGTGTGTGAAAAAGGTGCTTGATGTTGCTTTTCTTGGAGATATGGTTCACAAATATGTAGGAGAGGCCCATTGGATGATATTTGCAGATCTTCAGTGAGCTCTTGTTTGATTAACTGTTCAATCCTATCTGCTCCAAGATGGCACATTCTGTTGTGCAACAAGGCTCTGTCTATCTTTGATGCATGTGTTGGGCTGGTGTGAGCTACATTTGCAGCATGTGCAAGCAATGAAATGAGGGTTTTGCCATCAAGGTATGATGTTAGATCCTTGTCAATAGTGGCAGTGAATATCAATTTGCCCTTGGCAGTGAACAAGACCTTCTGTCCACTAAAAGTTACAGTAATGCTAGAGTGCATGATGAGGGAAGTGATGGAAAGCAGGTTGTTGGCTAATTGGGGTACAAAAAGAACATTGGTAAAGATAACGTCATTAAGCCTGTTCCCATGCTGATCCTTCCTATCTGGTCTAAATCTCACTGAACCCTTCTCCACTGAGTACACTGTCATGCCGTTTGCAACACGAATTGGTATGCGCCAGGGCTTGTAGGAGTCTAGTACAAACCACTCACAACATGGGGTCATAGAACTTGTGGCACTCGAGTCTGTATTCCACAGTGTGTCAGATGGGTCACAGGGGAAGGGAAATGATCAACGGACTGCTGATTCAGCTTTAGCGGCAGGACCATCGCATCCTTCCTCGATTTTAGCAGATTTAATGGTCTTGGCTGAATCTGCTTTGGCTTCAGAATTTCCACCACAATGTTTGCCTCGCTTCTTTATCTTAGACTCTTCCTTCTTGGGATCTGGGAGGGCACGTGCAGCTGCAAGTTTATGATATTCTAACACCTTGTGGGGGCCATCACAAATGAAGCAAGTGATGGTGCAGGCGGCAGCTGCTGCAGCTGCAGCTGCGGCTGTGGCTGCTTCTTCCTTGGCAGCTGCTCGTTGTGTTTCCTCAGTTTGGAAGGCTTCCTCAATGGTGTCAATGCTGAGGTTGTTCAGCATGAGCACAGACAAAATGAAGGAGCTATACTCCTCACATGGAAGACAGCGGAGCATGGTTATTGCGCATAACTCATCATCAAGCATTTCCAATGTGTACACTGGTTTGATTGTTCTGTCAAGTCCAACGATGGATGGAGGGCGGAGCGAACAAATGTGTTGCATAGTACCTCTGATGCATGTGCATGCTTGTGTAAGGGTTTCATTTTTGCACAGGTGAGTATTGAAAAGATTGCTGAGTGAGTTGAAACAAGCATTGGGTGCCGACTTTGAATGAACTTCATGAAGCTTTGCCTACATCTCTGCTGGCTTGTTGTGGATCGCATCGACATGCACCTTGTTTCCTTCATCTAGGCCTCCATAGATTTCTCCAGCAGCGCGCTCACTACAGTGCATGTACTGGTTCCATGTATTGATGGAATTCTGATCCTCAGTTTTTAGGATCGGCTGTATCTCTCCATCAGTTACAATCCATGATGCGCTGACTGACATTAGGCATGCAAACATAATCTTTTCCCATTCTGCATATTTGATAACACCAAGCAGTTTTGCCATGGGGTGGCTGATGTCGTCCATGGTCTGGAGAAGATGTGTGGGTGTTTAATTGGTGGAAGAGGGAGCTGGATAGCACTGCAATGTTTGGTAACGGAGCAGCATGTAATTCTTTCTTCAGTGTAAGTTTGTGGGGGCCAGGGCCCATAACCTGTCGCAGCAAGTTGGATGCAAGTGGTGACAAACTGAGACTGAGAGAGAATGGGCGAGTCTGACTTATGATGAGCACCTGGAGGTCTGTGAGTTCAGAATGAATTATATTTGGAATTATCTTATTCTAGTTACATACCTGGAGGTCCATGAGTTCAGAATGAAAGCACGGAACTCCAAAACAAGTGAAAATTGTCTACTTTGTCATGTGGGCCAAACAAATGGGTGTGGCTAACTACATCAATCTGTAGGACTGCAACAGATCCTTCTCCAAATGTGCTATTGACTAAGCTTTCCTCCTAAGAACTGGTGGAAGCTGTTGCTCCCTCTCCTAGTTCAGAGGAGGATTTTTTAGCCAAGCAAAAAATGAGTTTTGTATGCTTCCACTACTTAGTGCTAATTAGTTTGCCTGTTTGTCAGTAAGATCTTGCAATACATCTTTTTCTGTCAATAATTCTCTGGCTGAAATTATAAGCACTTCTGATGTACAAAATACTGCCCCAGTCAAAGTCTCAACTAGGTTCTCTTCTTATCCTCCATATCCTAGCTTAGAAACAATGCTTGCTCTATCAATATGTTATAGCCTCTACTCCATCTCCTAACTCACTGTACCTGAATGTGAAGATAGAGACAGCTGACATGCAACAAAACCAGAGCATCTTAGTCCTACTGGACAGTGGTGCTACAGGACTCTTCCTCGATGTAAACTATATGGAATGTCATTAGCTCACTACCTGGCCCCTCTCTCACCCAATTCCAGTCTACAACATTGACAGTATGCTCAATGAAGTTGGATCTATCCATTCTGTGGTGGATCTGATGCTTTGTTATTGCACACACTTTGAGCATGCTGCTTTTGCCATTACTAGTTTGGAAAAGCAAGACATGATTTTGGGATTTACATGGCTCTAAGACTATAATCCTAAGATCAACTGGGCTAAGGGTCAAGTGTGCATGAGCCAATGCCCTTGATGTTGTTTTACATGTGCAGATGAGGTGAAAAAGGAGTGTAGAGCACACATGCTTTGTTGTGTAGAGCACCTTCTTTTCTCTGATATTGACTTGTTTGATCCTTCTTCTTTGGTGTTTCCTCATAGAGAGGCCCTTTACAAGGACATTCAAGGTGTAGACATATGGACTCCAGCAGAACAAAGGACAAGAAAATGAGTTTGCCAGTGCTCTTGACTCCAAGTCTTCAGATGAGGTGATTGAGGTAGGTAATAGGATCTATGCTGTAGTTCTTTGACCTCCACCCATGGAGGCTGACATGGAGGCTGAAATTTGGGCCAGTCAGACCACATCGGCCCAAGCCTTTGCAGCTAACTCTCAGCCAAAGCCTTTCTGTGACAGCATTTCTTATCACCTTCATGACTTTGAAAATGTATTCTTTAATGCCTCTTTTGATTCCCTCCCTGCATGTAAGCAGTGGAATCATGCCATTGAACTCATCTTGGATGCAGAACTATCTAGCTGCAAGGTGTACCTCCTGGCTTCCTATGAGCAGGATGAGCTAAATATGTTTCTGCAGGAGAATCTTGACTCCAGCCAGATACATTCTTCTACATAAGTCCCCAATAGCCTCTTCAGTCTTCTTCATTAAGAAGAAGGATGGATCCCTTTGTCTGATTCAGGATTGTTATATTCTAGATGCAATAACAGTGAAGAACCACTATTCCTTGCTACTCATCTCAGAACTTGTCAATAACCTCTGTAGTGCATACTATTTCACCAAGTTGGATGTCCAATGGAGCTACAACAATATGTGCATCAAAGAAGGAGATAAGTAGAAGGCAGCATTCCAAACCAATCATAGACTTTTTGAACCTTTTATAATCTCACAAATGGCCCTGCCACTTTTCAGACAATGATAAATAACATCTTCTATGACCTAATTGCAAAAAGTGTAGTTTGTGTTTATCTTGATGACATTCTCATCTACACTAAAATGTTAAAAGAGCATTGATGCATCACACTATTGTTAAGCTCTACCTCAAGCCTGAGAAGTGCAAGTTTAAACAGACCAAGGTTGAGTATTTGGGGCTGATCATCTCACATGTAATGGCTGAGATGGATTCTATTAAGAGTAGCTGATGTAGCTGAATAGCCTGAGCCAAAAGACAAGAAAGAGGTGCAGGCCTTTCTTGGCTTCACTAACTTCTACTAAAGATTCATCCAAGACTTTTCCCACTATGCCTATCTTCTCTTTGATCTTACTGTTAAGAATACTGCATAGCAGTGGAAGGAGTTGCAGCAGATTGCCTTTGATGCCTTCAAGCAAGCCATAACCTCAAAACTAGTCCTCCTCTTCTCTAATGATAACTCTCCCTTTTGTGTCAAAGCTGACAGCTCTGACTGTGCCACAGGAGCAGTCCTTTCCCAGCAGTCAAAGGAGGATGGTAAGTAGCATCCTGTAGCTTTCTACTCCAAAAGCCTCAATATGGTAGAATGGAACTATGACAACTATGACAAGGACATTATTCATTCCTTTGAAGAATGGCAGCATTTTCTTGAGAGTGCATAGCACAAGTTTAAAGTTTGAACCAACCACAAGAATCTTGAGTATCTCTGCATAGCAAAGAAGCTCAACCACCATCAAGCTTGATGGTCTCTGTATCTGGCCAACTTTGACTTCTTACTGCATCACAAACCAGGATGGAGCATGGATAAACCAGATGCTTATCCAAATAAGCTGACCACATTACAGGAGCTGGTGATAATGACAACATCACCATCCTGAAGCCTGAGTTCTTTGTTATCCATGCTCTTGAAGGTGTGGTGGTCCAAGAGGATGAGGTGAACATCCTCTGGAACATACAACAGGGAAGCTGGAAAGGAGCATAGGAGGATGTAGTAGCTAAGGCTGCTATAGCCCTGCATGCCAACCAGAGCAAGGGGGTAAATTTGTGTTGCAATAAACTCCTGGCTGTGGCAGTGGCACCTGCCCCAGTGCTCTGGTTACTTCTCCAGGCACTTAACTTGTTTTTCTTTTCTCTTGTTTTCTACTTACTTCTTTGGGCACAATCATTGTTGATTGTTACTATACAGTTCTCTCAGCCACCCACTGTGGCCACTTTATAGTTACCTCCTAGTTAGTAATACCCTCAGTTCTTTTACCAAGACTGAGGGTACGTTACCTATATAAATATTTACTCAACTTTTACTTACTCTGCCTGTAGTCTAAAAACTTACTCCGTACTACAGGTTAACACAGTTCTTTTACCGAGACTGAGGTCTAGAAACTTACTCCGTACTACAATTTGGTATGCACAGATGAATGGGCTTCGATCTATCTATATAGAATGCGATGACCGTTTTGTGGGAATTGATGGATGACTAAAATTGGTCAGTGCTTACGTAAATTATTATCTAACAAGCTGGGTTCAAAAAAAGTCATCGCATTCTAGGGAGCCAGCTGACTTTCAAATTTGAAACTGAGTTCGTGCCCATGGTCAACCCAAGTTGTTGCCACCTGATAAACTCTGAATTTTGCATAGATATTTCATCCTGTAAGTGATTTCGAACCTTTACTAATTGATTGATGTTGAATTTAGTCACTTTCAAAGTTGTGGCCACACTCCAAAGTGAGTACTTCTGGCTGAGATTATTAAACATTGAATATAGAAATGCTGACTGACTGATGTTGATTTTAGTTACTTTCAAAGTTGTTATTTTTAACATTGTAAATTGTGTATATTAAAGTAGCAAATATTGTAGTCAGATTAACTTGAAGTCAGGCTAATTAAGATGAAAATTGACTGAACAAAAAAGGCTTTAACCAAACAAAGTAAGGTTGAGGCTGGGATTATTAAACATTGAATATAGAGATGCAGGGCCTTAACCGAGGCTGAAATTAATTAAACATTGAATATGGAAATGCAAGGCCTTGACTAAATGGAGTGAGGTGAAGCTGAGATTAAACATAGAATATGGAAATGCAAGGCCTTGACCAAACAAAGTGAGGTTGAGGCTGGAATTAAGCCCATATTTGGAGCCCTGACCAAACAAAGTGAGGTTGGAGTGGAGGTCACTCACTTACACATACTTGGAGCCCTAACTGAATGAAGTGAGGTTGGGGTAGAGGCTGAGTTACTTATACATACTTGGAGCTCTAACCAAACGAAGTGAGTTTAGGGTAGAGGCTGCATACCAGGGGATTAAATTAGTGTAATAAATTAAATAGCAATCCTTAAAGTGAGATTAAAAAAAGGCTCTAATGCATGAGGCCTTAACCAAACAAAGTTGTTATTTTTAACATTGTAAATTGTGTATATTAGAGTAGCAAATATTGTAGTCAGATTAACTTGAGGTCAGGCTAATTAAGAATGTAAATTGACTGAACAAAAAAGGCTTTAACCAAACAAAGTAAGACTGAGGCTGGAATTAAACATTGAATATGGAAATTCAAGGCCTTAACAAAATGGAGTGAGGTGAGGCTGAGATTAAACATTGAATATTAGAAATGCAAGGCCTTAA